>OY754974.1:34572633-34865133 GCA_963576475.1 Molanna angustata | reverse complement strand
GGCCGCTTTCTCCGCAGTGCCGAATAAGTATCTGTTTGGCGTTCGTATTTAATGGGATGTTGAAAAAAACGCAGTCCATACAAGATATCTGCTGTCATATCACCACATTTAATTTAATTAACATATGTTTTTAAATATTTTTTTAATGAACACTAGAAGCAAGCAATTTTTCTTTTAAAGAATGAATATGTCTTTGTGAAAATTACATATACATCCTCATACATACATTCCATGTCGTAGATACCTGACTTCGTGGTTCTCCTATAAATATATATTCCAACTTGGTCTCTATATACATACAATTATCATACAATTATTCACTTCCTATAAAAGTAACCGATGCGTTGTACGTATTTTTTCGTTAAAGCAATGTTTGCAATTTAAAATTGAATATTCGTACTGCTTTATAATTAAAATATTGTCCTCCATTCCATTAAAGTAAATATTTTCTTCCTAAGTTGCGTATGATTGTCACTCCTAAACTACATACGTTGTGATTGTCACTCATATATTTTGTGTGTGAATGTCATTCGTTAATTACGTTATATGGTTATTGTTACTCCTAAATTACTTTGTGATTGTCAATCATAAATAACGTTGTGTGTGATTGTATCTCCTAAATAAATTACATTGTGTTTGTCGTTCGTGGAAGTTGTAAGTGAACGTCATTCCTAAATTATGTTGTGATTGTCACTCGTGTATAATATTGTTTTATATTGTGTGTGAATGTAATTCATTGATTACGTTCTGTGCATATTTTCTTTATACATATGCTGCGTGTGTTTGTCACTCCTAAACTACGTTGTGATTGTCACTCGTATATAACATTACGTTATATGGTGATTGTTAATCCTAAATTCTTTGTGATTGTCACTCATATGTAACATACGTTGCGTTGCCACCATCAAGAGCTAATCCTATCTGAACAAAACAAGAGCTAACACTATCTGAATAAAACAAGAGCTGACACCATCTGAACAAAACAAGAGCTAACACTATCTGAACAAAACAAGAGCCGACACCATCTGAACAAAACGAGAGCTAACACTATCTGAACAAAACAAGAGCCGACACCATCTGAACAAAACGAGAGCTAACACCATCTGAACAAAACAAGAGCTGACACCATCTGAACAAAACAAGAGCTAACACTATCTGAAAAAAACAAGAGCCGACACCATCTGAACAAAACGAGAGCTAACACCATCTGAACAAAACAAGAGCTGACATAATCTGAACAAAAAGCCTCCTTCGAACCACGAAAATCAAGACTCTACGGCCCTTCGAGATAGAGTAAGGAGCTCGGTAATAAGAAGAATCTGTGATGTTGAAGATGTTGTGCGACGGGGAAGAGCAAGAAGACGCTTCTGGAGAGATCAAGTGGGGAGAGCGAGTTCAGACCGAGTGGTGAGGACAGCAGCATACGAGTATTCTGCTGGTAGTAGACCCCCCGGAAGACCACCCAAACGATGGAAGGGTAGCTGGACATCCACCTCCCACGAGCAGGTTCCGAAAACAACAGGACATATTCCTATCTGAAGCATAAGAAAAGGAAGGAAGATCATAAATAGTGTAGTGTTTTTAAGTTAGATCGTTTCCGTGTCCAGACCATCTATATGCACCCTCTCAAATAACTTGCAGCCGTCACAGCCCTGTCGTTTGCAGCCAAGAGGTCGTCCTCATTTTTTCACTGTGGGTGATGATGATATGATACCGATGGTGCAATTTTCAAAACAATCCTTAGTAAAGAAGGAAAAAAAATCCGTTTGGAGAATAGAAAAAAATTGTTATTCATAGTCTATAGAGTATTATAGTTTTTTCAACAATATTTTCTTAGTGCAGTATAGCAAAGCAATAATACAACAATACTTGCTTTTATCATGAAACCGAACCGCTATATTTTGAAACATTTTAAACGATTAGGTACATCTGCAAATCTTCGATCATGGATTCTATATGACCCAATCTTTCGTAACGACTTTGGGAACCCAACATCCTATATAGCCTGTTCAGCCTACCGGTATTGAATGACAATTAATATCCAATGTGTAATGTTTGGTGGTTTTGATAATGGCCGATCGTTGATTCCTCATCCACACATAAATAATAATAAAGGCAGAGTCACCAGCACTTGTAACATGAGATGATGTAATCGGATATATTCCATACCACACCACGGCATATATAACTACTATGCAAATAGGTTTAATGTTAGAATAAATTGCTAAATTTAATACTTTAATGTCTATAACGAAATATTGAGCACAAACAAACGTCTTATTGACAGGGCCGCGAACAGTTTGACTGAAATTGCTAAATTTAATATTCAATGTCAGTGTGCTTTATAACATATTATAAGGATAAATCGGTCTTAGTGGCTCAGTTGGTTAGATATCTCACTTCTGAGCGAAAGGTGTTGAAGACAGTTTTAAATTGTGTTTTCAGTCTGGATCTGTGAGACGATTAATATTATAAGTCTCCAGAATGTGGCAACTTGTTATTGAGTGGGTGTTAAATTAATATTTGTCGTAGTACCTGCTAGTAGCTTTAGTAAGAAACTAGTTGCATGTAACACATGAGATCCAACTGTCGATAGCGATACTTTGTATAGTTGAAGAATAAGTACCAAACTATTAACCCATATATCCAAATTATTGAATATTTTAAGATATTTTGTTTTCTATACAACACATGTAGGTATGTATGTCAAGATAGGACAGTATGGAGGTCAGTCCTTTTTTCCTACCCGGAATATAAAAACAGCATGATGGTATGTATGTATGTTTGGAGCTTAAGTATCAAACTATTAAGATATTGTGTATAGGCGACTGCCATACAAATTGTATGAAGCCATGTCGTCACTAAATTAATTTTTTATAAAAATTGTTAAAAAAAATTGAGATGTATTACTACAACGTGAATATTTTTTATAGAAAAATAAAGTAAAAATTCAAAAGTTGATAACCCCTGACTGAATCAAAAATCGAAATTCTGACTATACATGTTTATATATTTTGAAATTTTGGGCTCTGTAAATTGAGTGAATTAAAAGTTATAAGGGGGGGGGGGACACACAGACACACACACACACAGACACACGAAATTTTCTTCTCCGAATTCTGAGTAAATCCGTATATAGAACTATATGCTGCGAAGCCTCTAAGTTGGTGTTTTTTGACTTCAAAGTTGGAAAAACCGTGAAAAATATAGACCCTGCATACAATCGTGTTCCTTCATACACGCGTCTTGGCTTTAAACTGCCTCTTCCTTCAAAAGAATTTCATTCTCTTGAACGAATCGACAGTTGGATAAAGAACTTTACCTACAATGTGTCCTATTAAACACTTTAAGGCCTCTAAAAGGTCCCATAAGTCAAGATCTCTATGAACCAATAATAAGCATTTAAATGGTACTGTCAAAAATTTCTGCATTATTATTCTTTTATTTATTTAAACAATACAGAAACATACAAAAAATACAGTCTTCAGAAAAATACAATATGAAATTACAAAAGAGAGACCAATTACGTTTGTCCAAAATTTATGTTCATTAAATAATCACATAAGTACCTACTTACAAAATATAAATAAAAAATATAGTTACAATAATTATATGTTCAAAAGTGCACAAATACGTGTTTATTCCCATAAAGCATTAAATTTCTTCCAAACAACTCTATCAACGCGAAGTTTATAAGTCTGTACCTAATTAGATACTGGGTGATTTTAATAGCCATAACATGATTTGGGGATATCAAGAGACAAACGAAGATGGAGAGGCGGTCGAAAAATGGGCAGAAAATAATCAATTGTCATTAATACACGACCCTAAGCTTCCATACTCGTTCAATAGCGGAAGATGGCGACGAGGATATAACCCAGATAACATATTTGCTAGCCATACCATAGCAAGCCTGTGCCAAAAACACATACTAGCTCCAATACCGAAGACCCAACATCGACCCCTCTCATGCCAAATATATGCCGCAATCAGACCTCGAACTGTCCCATTCCGCCGAAGGTTCAACTTCAAAAAAGCGAAATGGCAAGACTTTACGGCTGCTTTGGAAGAACGCATCAACAACATAGAGCCACACCCTAAGCACTATAAACAATTTGTAAATACAGTGAAGAAAGTTTCCAAAAGATGGATACCCAGGGGATGCCGAACAAACTACATAGCTGGACTTCCACAGAATATGACCAGGGATCTTGAAATATATGCAGAGCAATTTAACCTGGACCCTTTCGGTGAAGATACAATCAGAACAGGAGAAATAATAATGCATTCAATATCTGAGCAAAGAAAGAAGGAATGGGTTGACACCATAGAGGGCCTGGACATGTCTAAAAATAGTTATAAAGCCTGGAAACTTCTGAAGAAGCTAGACAACAAAGACCACCAACCAAGGCAACACATCAACATCACGGCTAACCAAGTAGCACATCAACTTCTAATAAATGGAAAAACAGAGAAAAATTCCAAAAGTAAGAACACTAGAATAATAAGAGACCCAGACGAGGAAAGTCATAACTTTTCCACCCTATTTAGCACTCAAGAAGTTAGAACTGCAATACAGGATATGAAAACCAGGAAGGCTGCGGGATCGATGGAATTATGACTGAACAAATTAAACATTTCGGCCCAAGGACGGTGGAATGGCTCGCAAGACTTTTTAATGAATGTGCAAGGACTGAGAAAATACCAAGTATGTGGCTAAAAGCCCAAGTGATTGCCCTACTTAAACATGGTAAGGAACCAGATAACACAAAAAATTTCCGCCCGGTATCACTTCTTTGCCATCTTTATAAAGTCTATGAACGAATTATACTTAACAGAATCAAGCCAACCATAGAGAACAAGCTCATAAATGAACAGGCAGGCTTCCGCTCTGGAAAATCCTGCACTGGACAAATCTTGAAACTCACCCAACATGTAGAGGATGGGTTCGAGAGGGGAAAGATAACTGGAGCTGTTTTCATTGACTTAAGCGCCGCATATGACACAGTAAACCATAGAAATCTCCTTGCAAAGATCTACAACCTAACAAAAGACTTCAAACTGTTTAAAATGTGTGAATCACTCCTAAAAAACCGCAGATTCTACGTGTCCCTGCAGGGAAACAATAGTCGATGGAGAATACAAAAAAATGGGCTCCCACAGGGAAGTGTGCTCGCACCCATTCTTTTTAACATATACACAAATGATCAGCCCATAGGTCCAGACACGCAACACTTCATCTATGCCGATGACCAAGCAATAACGGCACAAGATGATACATTTGAAGATGTAGAAGGAAAGATTGCTGGTATGCTGGAGAAACTAACAGTATATTATAAAGACAACTACCTTAAACCTAACCCAGCGAAAACCCAGGTGTGCTCCTTCCATCTGAAAAATAACAAAGCCAAAAGAAAGCTTCACATTTTATGGCAGGGTGTTGAACTGGAAAATTGCGAAAACCCAAAATACCTGGGAGTCAAACTGGACCGAACTCTTTCATATAAAGTGCACTGTATGGTCACTCAGAAGAAGGTGGCTGCCAGAAACAATATTGTGCGAAAATTGGTTGGCTCAAAGTGGGGAGCGAGTCCAGATGTGCTCAGAATAACGGCACTTGCCCTTTCGTATTCTGCTGGAGAGTATGCTTGCCCCGTTTGGTGGAAATCAGCGCACGCACAGAGGGTGGATACCTCCCTAAATGAGGCAAATAGACTAATTACGGGATTCCTCAAACCAACACCCTCTGGTAAGTTGTACGCGCTCAGCGGAATTGCCCCGCCAAACATCAGGCGAGAGGTGACAGCACGGGTGGAAAGAAGCAAACAGGTCACAGATCAGCGACACATGCTGTATGGACACCTACCACCACCTGGACGCCTCAAATCTCGGAGGAGTTTCCTAAACACGACCAAACCCCTAGCAGATACTCCTAAAAATACAAGAATGCTCTTGTGGATGGACACAACGGAGGGCACACAGGGGGCCATTTTTAACACACCAACAGAGGCACTGCCCCCAGGACATGACCAACCGTGGCCAATGTGGAAAACCCTCAACAGGCTTAGGACTGGGGTCGGTCGTACAAGGAAAAATCTCCAGAGATGGGGAATGGCTGAAGACGCAATGTGCGATTGCGGACAAACGCAGGACAGCGAGCACCTTTTAGCATGCCCAATGGCCCCTGCCCAGAGTGATTGGGAGACAATTAATAAACGAGCCGACCTGGACGACAGCTTAAAGGAGTTTGTGGCCTTCTGGGAGCGGATGGGCATTTGAGCGCCTAAGTGTTCACCGACACGATAAGAAGAAGATACGTATACCTACAATAAATTTAGTAACTAGTTGCATGTAACACATGAGATCCAACTGTCGATAGCGATAGTATGTTTAGTTGAAGAATAAGAATAAAACTATAAACCCATAAATCCAAATTATTGAAAATTTTAACACATGTTGGTATGTATGTCAAGATAGGACAGTATGGAGGTCAGTCCTCTTTTCCTACCCGGAATATGAAAACAGCATGATGCGGTTCTGTATGTATGTTTGGAGATTAAGTACCTATCAAACTAGTAAGTCTTCCAACTGTCGATTCGTTCATGAGAATTCAATTCTATGAATGAATCGACATTATTAAGCCAAGATGCGAAAAACTCACATAAAATGTTCTACTCCGAATTCTGAGTAAATCCATGTATGGGAACATATATGCTGCGAGGCCTCTAGTTCGTGTTATTAGAATGCAAAAAGTCCACTACACCATACAAAATTTTCCTTCGTACACGCACGCAAGTTGATGACAGTCCACGATCGTGAATCTTATGTCAAATATGCTTAATATTATTACCTTGATGCCTCGAATGCCTACGTTCAGGAGAGGATGGCATCAAGATGAAGAATAAGAAAATACATATCGATAAAAAATACAAACAATATGTACGTTATTTGTGCCAAAATTAATCCCAATGTATTGAAAAATTTCGCATTTACACACGTCTATTAAGTATAGGTACATAAAATGATATTAACTTTCACGTGGGCTAACAAGAACTTCAAAGGAATGAATACTGAGTATCCGGTACATTTATATGCTACTCTTTCAGTATTTCACGTCCGGTCCGGTATATACATAAAACTTTCTGAATAGAAGATTATTTTTGTATACTTTAAATAGGTATTATAGGCTCAAAGTTCATGGCATCCAAGACATGAGAAGACAGGTATACCTAATCCAAATGAAAGCTGTTCTTCAAAAGAGAGAAAAAATAATTTAATATTTTACTTCTTCCTGCATTGGCTCACGAAAAAAGGAAAATAAGGAAGGCAGCTACACTTAATCAATCGAAAAAAGGTCTGTCTCAATTTAGGACAGTCTTTGGCAGGTCGAAGAGCATCGTTAATCGAAGATGTTATAGCGAACTTAACAAGATCACTACATCGGGTCATTACAACGATCGAGGTAATCGATGCTAATAGCTTATAGTGAAGGAAGCGCTGTACAAATATTGACGACAGGAGATCCTTTATCTGTAATGTGGACATATTGTTTCTCAAAGCAGTCCATAGTATTCGCAACATTTTCTGACATCACCGCATCTCGAAGGTGTCAATTCTCTCTCTGACTCCACGACTTTGTACCGTAAAGGAAGAACAAGAAAATTAGAATGCCGATTACCTTAATTTTGATGTTTTTAAATTAAAACATATAATTACCAACAAGTCATCCTGGCACCAAAGAATTAGGAGAGCCGACCCTACCTAAAGTAGGACAAGGTCAAGAAAAAAAGAAGAAAAAAAATTACCATCAAGTAATATAGGTGGGTACTTACTTACCATATGTTACCATGATTCAGAAGTGCAATATATATTATTATTTAATTTTATTAATAATTTACATTTCTGTATATTGGAACATTGGATTGTAGCCAACACAAAACTATCCACTACATAAATTAGCGTACCTATATACTTCATAAATTATATTAATACGACACAGATTGAACTTATGGTTTATACTATACATAGAAAATATTGTTCCCATGGGTTAACAGAAATCATTTCCAAAATTTGAGAGCGTTAGTAAAAAGTTTTGACATGAAATCAGAAAGAAGAAATATAGCTTTTTCTATTAAAAATATCAGATCAAGTCTATGCACTCTATACCTATTAATTAAGTTAATTTCAAAATTGAATCAACATTTATGTACAGAATAAACAGTAGGTATTCAGGACGTATCTCTGGTGTCTGTCGAATGCTAAAGGAAGCCGTTTCTTAATGTAGGTATACTATACTAGAATGTATACTATGTGTAAATCTAAATAACAGTATTCACTTTAACATTATATGTATATTAGTGGATAGTATAGATGTAGGTAACTTAAAGTTTTTCTATTTTAATTGAAGTTAATTTCTGCATGCGCCTAAAAAATACGGGATATATGATATTATTCAATATTCATAACGGGTCTTACTTGACTATAATCTGACGCTTAGCCAGACTCGGCAATATAAAAACTCAATATTTAGCGTAGGATTATAACTAATCAAGTTACAAATAGTAAGGCCCGATTATTTGAATTTTAGCAACGAGTTATTTGTACAGAAATATATTTAGTCACTTTCCGACGTTTACACGATTTGATATAACGTAAACACGACAGAAAGATGTACCCAATATTATATGTATTAGCTATGTACATCTTTTAGTTAGGGTTTAGTACAATAATGTACTATAAATAGTCATGAATAATATGGTACGCTTTTGGAATAGGATTGCTTGGCGTAAGTTGATGTTTGTATGTTTGAGTCTGTTTGTATGTGTGTGTGTGTGTGTGTATATGCAGGAGGATATTTTTGAAAAGCACACCAGAACATATCATACAAACTTAAAAATACGATCCCAACGGCGAGGTGTCGTGTTACATGACGGACGAGTGTGGAACAGGCGGAACTATATTATAGTTTTATAATATAATATTCAGTTTCTCGCGTTGGCAATACATACTGATTGGCGGGCGCGCTTTTGGCGGTATATAATCCGCCATGATAATGTTCGATTTTCAAATTTGTTATTTTTTCACATGAAAGTATGTTTGTCTCGTTATTGCATCCACTATTTTATTTTATGGTGACACATTTCATTGTTTACGTTATTTTAACGCCACTTCTATGGAAATGTGAAGTTATAATTTCACATTTTTAACATATTTTAATAATATTTTTCGTGTTAACTTTGTGTCACATTTTAAAACACTTTTAATTTATGTTGTTGAAACAACGAATTAGTTTTTTTATTTGACCGGTTTCGAAGCTCATTGTTGAACTATGTTGGATATCTGTTGTATTTTCGATTACAACGGTTTCGATTTTTTATCCATTTTTAAATGTGCTTATGTTTTGACTCCAAGGAATTGCAAATGTCTTTGACCAAAAGTTGACTATCTTAGGTATCTGTATGTTGACTTGTCTAGTCTGTCTAGTCTCTCTAGTCTGCCTAGTCTGTCTAGTCTGTCTAGTCTGTCTAGTCTGTCTAGTCTGTCTAGTCTGTCTAGTCTGTCTAGTCTGTCTAGTCTGTCTAGTCTGTCTAGTCTGTCTAGTCAGTGTCTGTGTCTGTCGTGTCGTATTTTCTTTTCAGATAGATACTATAATATTTTTGAAACAAAGTGACTTGGGATTTCACGTTGCTTGAGATGTTTGGAGAGATTTTGGCAATAAACAGTGCAAATTGATTGAACAATCATAATACTTAAAAAAATCTCAATAATTGCGTGAATATATTGATATAAAATACGAAATCTTTAAGTAGGAATAAAAATACTCAATGAAATAATAAATATTCACCCACAGTATAGTGTTAATGTAACTAGGGTTTGAAAACGATTATAGACAATTAGAATAGCATTAATTTTTCTTGTCACGCTATCCTTTAAACCCAGACAAAAGGATGGAGTCGAGAAATGAACATAGGCAATAATTATCGCTACATTAAATTATATGTTATCGCAACGAACTACTAGATGTTATTTCGTGACAATAATACAACAGGGTTATCATTCCAAAACCCAGAAATATAGTTTCGAGTTTTGAAATACTGTTTAAAGATCACATCGACGGTTAAAACTTCAATAAATAATAGACTGGAGACGCCCCTAATAAACGAAGAGCTGCTGACGAGGTATTTATGAATCTTGTTATTCCTATGAAGTTAGTCACAAAAATGATGTCGCTACGACGTCATCAAAGTAGTGACGTTTAATATTGTCATAGTCTCCATTACTTTTAGTTCTATGGGCTGGAATGGTGAGTTGGAAGAAATTGCCATATGGGAATAAACTCACCACTTGCGATGGGTGCAAGGAAGTGTTTTCTTGAACCTTTTCGCCGTGAAGGGGGCGATTTGCACACCAAGCAAAAATACACAAATTTGCGCTATGCTTACTGTGACTGGCTCGAGTTATTTGACGATAACTATGCGCCATCCAACAAAGCAACTATTAAACTCCTTTATCCCATCCCACTCCCCCCCCCATTCCTACATATCCCATTATTATCATTATCATTTGTATGTTTATTTTTTTTATTTTACATATTTTATTTCAATTTCTTATACTTAAATTTCAAACTTACTCTATTATTTACATATATTTTAGTAATTTTATTTTTATATTGCTGTTTCCCCTTAAATTAAAAAATATTTACTGCAAAAAGTTCGCTCATCAGACTACTTCACAAATGTGTGAAAAAGCCTTATAAGGGAGCGGTCAGTTCCGAAATTGGTAGTTGAATTCACAATAAATGTGGTTAAAACCAAATTTATTCAATAATTAAACAAATAGGTGTGTAATATGTCGCCGTGCATAAAAGCTTTCTTATCTTGTCCCATAGTTTATTGGTATATTCCATGATGTTGATTGTACTGTTATGAAATTACCATTTAAATAAAATTGATGTTTGGTAATATGAATCATTTTATAAGACTTCCGTATGAGGTATTTCGTGTTCCGTTATGTAAGTAGAGGCACCATTATTACCCTGTATTAAATCAAGTTGCATACAAAGTGCACATAATGACTAGTTTTACAAATTGAATACAAAATTGCAACGACTGAAATAAACAACAATAACCGATTTGATCTAAACACATATTAGAATGTTTATATTGTGAGTGAATAATCATAAACCTTATCATAAAGTTTCAAATCAGCAGTCTTATTCCTTATAATATTCTTTTACAGTTCCCCAAAGGCTGCCCAACAACTTTTAAGATACTTGAACATGTCTTAAAAAACAAAGATATTTTCGTATGTTTGAAAAATGTTTGAAATATTTATCCTGCCTGTGTATGCGTATAGTCTGGACACAATCACGCTAACTGCGCGGATCATACATTAACTAAAATACACTCAAAGATCCATGGAAAGGCAAATACTAGGCTTAAGCCTAAGAGACAGAATAAGAAATTAGGAAATTAGACACCAGACAAAAGTTGTCGATATCATGAATCGAGTTCCAAAACTTAAATGGTAATGGGCGAGTCATGTTGGCAGACAGGGAATGGACAGATGGGCATACAGAAATCTGAAATGGAGACCATGGGATATGAAAAAGGGAGTAGGCCGGCCTCAGAGAAGGTGGGCCGATGATATTGTCGCTGTCGCTGGAAGGAGATGGGTCCAAAAAGTAAAAAAAAAGAGACGAATGGAAGTACTTAGAAGAAGCCTACATCCAGCAGTTGAGAGGTGGCTGATGGAAGAAGATTTTTTATTATTTTATTGAATTTATAAAACATATAAAAAAAAACAATACAAAGATACAGAAAAAGATGCACAGTAAAAAAGCACTCGTGTGGAAAGGAGTACCCACATTTATTCATGCGCTTCTAATTGATGATCTAAATTCTATTCCATTAATTAGGTATACTTTCACGCGTCTATAGGTCCACGTCAAGGGTCGTATTACAAGAGTTATTTGGGGAAAATGTAAGAAAAAGGTCCAGTACTGCGAGAATACTGCTTATGGGACCTAAACTTTTTCTTATATTGTTCTTAAAAATAACTCCCTTAATACGACTCTTTTATTAATTTTCAAAGTAAGGCAGTACAATAACCAATATATTACGTAGAGACAATTATTCGCGTAATATTTTTTGTAAAAGGGGTGTTATTTTTTTATTAAAAGCGGTATTATTTTTCGTCGCCAACCTCCGTTGGGAGTGGCACGAGAAGAAGAAGAATAAGGTACCTATTATTTTTCAGCAAAGGGGTGACATTTAAAAAAAAAACAATATTATTTTCTTTGTTTGTAAAGTTACAAACAAATGGAACTTTGTCCCCCTAAATCCTCGATTAATGGGTATAATGAAAACACTTTTTGAACGGATGTTATTTATATTCAAATCACATTTATTTACGTAGAAATCAACACAATTTATTTCATTAAATTTTAATTAGGTTCTAAATTAAGAATCGCCAACTTAGCAAAGTTTTTTTTCTTCTGTATGTCAAAAACAGTATTTAACGAGGATAGAAACCTATATTTTTATCGACATTACTGTAAGGCATCCATATAATATAATTTTATTTGTTTAAAATTATAAATAAATTTGGTATGGTAAAATAAAGACAAAGTTTTTTACTACTTGTCTATGGAGCAACGAAACACTTCGTTGCACCATAGAAAAGCAGCGAGTTTTCTTTATTGCAATTTAGTTTGCAACCCCAAATGAGTTGTCTGGCTAGAACACTGGCAACGGTGAAATAAAGCCTTTTAAAAAGTAAAAAGAAGAAGAAGAGTTATCTGTTGCTAGCGAAAGCAACACTATCTGGATGGATAGTTTTAATCACCAGAGCTTAGAAAACGCACTGGTCATTTAACCAATGTCGGATGAGCTGTCAAAGTTGACATTAAACGCGATAATTTAATCATAAAAAATAATATATAATGTTCAAAATATACTGACGTATATAATTTATTTGAAAAATGTGATCAAATGGCTTGACAAATACGAATACATAATAAACTTATTCCTAACCTCAAATGGCAAAGGTGTTGATAATTTTATTCCTGCAACCAATTTCCATTCAATTTATAAAGTAACGATTAATAAAGTCGCTATTATCAGTAAACACCAACTAAACCTAATGAATGGATAAAATACGACAACGAAAATAATAGTATGTTGTGTTCGTAAATCTCCATTCCCGTTAATTTTTTGGTTAGGTTTAGTCTTTAATGATAATAGCGACTCGCGTGAGCTACTTGCTTTATAAATTGAATGGAAATTGGCTGCAGGAATAATTTTATTATGTATTCGCATTTGATCACATTTTTTAAATAAATTAGTTTTCTCAACATATTATGTATGATATTTACTATTTTTTATACCACTTTTTATTATTTGTGTTGAAAATTTTCGCGTTTAATGTCAACTTTGACAGCTCTTCCGACATTGTTACAATGACCAGTGCGTTTTCTAAGGTCTAGTTTTTAATCTGTCTTGGTTGATATAATATCATTATTTGTTAACAGGTCAATCTAATGAAGCGATTATGTCAATGACACGCTGTTGTAGGTATATTATGTTATGTGATAATAAGGTGGGTATACCTATGATATTACGAAGGTAGATGGGTACCTGTATGTGCTTGCATTTAATGCATACCTGACACTGACATGGGAAGTTGATGTCTAATTGCTATTAACAGACCGGAGCTGAGTACATACATACAGCACCACACTACACACCTTACTTTGGTATCAATTACAACAAACACCGCGGTTTTCCATTGCTTATTAATATTTACTTCGTATCGAGGGGCCGCTCTTGGCTTACAACACATTGATATCTGCCTAACTATGAATAGTAGGTTTCTAAAGAAGTCTAAGGTTCATAAAAATCTGGTGATATTATTCGAGCAATGGGGCGCAGCGATCATAAGATAGGAGGTTGTTAAACATCATCATTCTAGATAGGAAACGTAACGAATCAGAGAGAGGACTAAGGTCACCGACGTAGCATGCCAGATAGATTCCTTAATGTGGAATTGGGCTGGACATGTAGCGAGAACAGCAGATGACCAATGAATCGAAATTCGAATGAGTACACTGGAGTGGCGTCCGAGAACTAGTTGTAAAAACCCGAACAGATCACAAGCAAGATGGTCTGAAACACAAAGTCAATGGCACAGGGTGGTGAGGGATAGGGAAGTTCTGAAGTCGAAAGGAAAGGTCTTTGTTCATCGCTGGACGAAAAATCGCTGATGATGATGATGGTAATATTGCCACTCTTTCTCGTTTAAAACTTAAATATCGTTTAACAGCAAAGCCTCACAACTCCACTTCTTTTCCGGCTTGTTTTTTTGAATGACTATTTTCGGCGCTTCGTAGATCTATAGTCTATATTAGGGGTCGGCAAGTAGTTTTAGGTGGGGTCCGAATACTGTGGGAAAATTTAAACGAGGTCCAGAAAAAAACAAATGATACTAATATAGTAAATATATTTATAGTTATTTAGGTATAATTTAGGTTTCAAATCACATTCTGAATTATAAAAGACAAGACCTAAAATTAATGTGAGAAATTACATACAACGGTCTTGTGCCAGTTTTTTTATAGTTTGGTTCTCGAGAGGAACAGCAAATTCGAAGTGTGTCTTCTAGGTGGGCGTCCGTTAATCTTGAAAGATATTTGTTTTTCAAAAAATTCATCTTTGAGAAAGTAGTTTCAAATATGTATGTCGAGCCAAACATTGTGGCCAAATTGATAGCTAATTTTTTGCAATTTTCATATTTTTCTGGGACATGTTTGACCCAAAATTCTTCGATGGCTACCGTTTTATACATTTGCATAGATACATCTTCTTGCAATTCAATTATCTCCATTTGAAGTGATGGCTTTGACAGATTAAACAACTTGGCAGCCACATCTGTCCATTCTGCCGTGTAGTATACCTTGTCTACGTATTTTTCTTTGTACTTGTATTACAATATTTGGCGGTCCGCAGTTCAACCTTTCGCGGTCCGCAAACGGACCGCGGTCCACCTGTTGCTGACCGTTATTGGTCTATATCTTCGCTACAATGAACATATTAATGTTGAATATCTTTATTATTTTTTTTGCCACTTTGAAGTGGAACTGGGTAGGACGCGTTGCCAGATAATGATGGTACGTGGACCCGGAGAGTCCTGGGGGGGGGGGGGGGGGGCAAGTCCGGTCAAGCAGAGAAATCAAAACCCTTTTGACTACCCATATCATGGATATAATTATCATATTCAGTTGTATAATATCTCAATATATTATACAAGTCTATATGAAAATTATATCCTTAATATGGGTAATCGTAAGGGTTTTGATTTCACCGTTCGACGGGATAGGCTCCCGAGACAGGGAAGAAGAAGAGTTGGACGTCCTCAGACACGGTGGTCAGATTGTATTAAAGGAGTGGCAGGGAATTATTGGATGCGGTGTACCGAGGAAAAGGAGGAGAAAATACATGGTGCTATGAGTTTCATGTCAATGATTTTGTGTGTATGGTGTATTGTGAAAACTTTTGTCCTCTGGGAATCTTATATTTGTTTAAGAATCGAATATATATGTTTACTCCCACCACCACCCGCTCCGCATATGGGGACTGTCAACGCCCCCTTCGCAGAACGCTAGAATGAACGACAAAAAAAAACAATGCATGGCACGAAGAGTAGCTCATGGAGCCCTCTAGATTAGCAATCTCAGCACCATGGTGCAAAAAGAACAATCAACAAGTGCGAATTGAGATTCACACTTGCGGACTGTCGGCGACTTCAGATCCATATATATATATGGGCATCAGAGAAGTGACCAAGATCTCTGGAAACAGAAAAGTCAGTGAGAATCTTCGGATAATAAGGCACCGTATCTATGGCAAAATCGTTTGAAGGCTTTGTAATTGTTCATAGAGATCACTAAGTCCGCATGTCCAATGGGACCTTGAAGAGGCTCACGGACAGCAACGAGGAGCTCCGATCTGTAAGAGGACACAATTGGGTGGGAACACTCCCAAAGGATGTGATCCGAAGTTTGGTCCGGACATTGACAAAACTGACATGATGAAGAGGGAGCAATGTTGAAGCGATGGAGATAGCTTTTAAAGTTACCGTGTCCTGTGAGAAATTGAGAAGTCCAAAAGTCTGGGACAACCCAGGGAGATTTCAGTCGCGACCTCGCGTCAGGAAAAAATAAAAAGGTAACTCTACCAACTAGACAGGTCGTCCAGCGGTTTTGCCAAATGTTTAGTAGAGTGTCGCTCACGTTTCTCTTAATTGAGCTTCGGGACGTTCGACTCTCAGGGGGGTGAAAAGAAGTGTCACCGATGACAGAAGGACGGCCTCGCAATAAATTGAAAATATATATGTTCTTCATAAAAATGCATTTAGAGATTGGCAACATTTCAAGAAGAAAAAATGAACTCTTATACTATGGAGTGGAGAGTTTAATGTTGGCCACAACTCACTCGTTTTTTAATATGTTATATGAGATAGCCGACGTAATATCAGGACTAAGACTATTCCATAGATTCTATTTCAAAAAAAGATCTATCAAAATCAGTACTTACTATGAATATCCTATCTTATCCTATCTATTTTACAACATCTTTGGTCTACTTATTACCTTGGTTGGTATTAGAATTATGTTTGAAAAATATTAAAAATTAGATTTTCAAAGTTCTATTTTTATGCGATTTTGTTATGGAACCAGACATATTGTGTCGACTACCGTATGCGACAAAAAAATAATGGTTTTTAACGTCGTAAAAACGTCAAGAAATTTGATACAATTCAAAGAATCAAAGTGAATAATACCGACCTTAATAATTTTATTGCACTTTTCGAGTCAGAAGCACCAATATCAGATTGTACCATTAACGATCTTGATTGTTATATCTCAGCAGAGGCGATTTATATTTTATAATAATTTACACATAAGTACAAACCGTCACGCTGTGTCCCTAGAGAGGGTAGGCAGGGAGAACCGGACGGCATATTTTAATATCTTGTTTTTTATCTACATAAATAAAATAATACCTTAGTCGATGTTTTTATTTTGTCTTTTAGAGCACCATCTTAATTTTATAAAAAATAAAATAAAAAGTATTATAAAAGAGAGAAAATAAAAAAAAAGGTTCATCATGGTGTTAGGAAATTTGAATAACGTTAGGAAATAAATTAGTATTTTTCCACAATATTTTTTTATAATAACGATCGAACGGCATGTCTAGGTCTAAGAAACTAAAATTCTTAATATAACAATAAAAGAATTAGAAGAAATTCAAATTAGGATTTCAGACTACTATATAGACTACTATCAAATGTTAGAAGCGTGTACAATAGACGAACATGTATGAGACGATGCATGAATGTTGACGAGGTGATGAATGTGTGCCAGGATAGAAAGATATGGCGTTCGGTTCTCTCTGCCTACCCCGTAAAGGACATGGCGTGATGGTATGTATGTATGTATGTATGACTACTATATTGGATTCACTATAATAACTCCTTACGCGTTTTGGTGTTGGTAAGCTTGTATAGTTGACAATTAGGCGAATCCAATTATATATGTAGAGTAGGAAACATTTTAAATGTTTCGCTACTCTGTATACGTACGGAGATTGCTTTTATATCTAATGAAATTAAAACGCATTATATTGTTTTTTGAGGTATGTTAAAAAAACAACTATTAATATTGTTACTTTGTGACGAATATTACAGAATTAATTTATCCAGCTTAGCGTGATCATTTTTTTTTTAAAAAAAGCGTGGTCATCGGTAAAGTTTCTTTATCTAACATCACTAAGAAATCTTACCAATACAAAGATGCGCGAGTGGGTTGTGGCCAACGCGATACTCTTCGATACGATACGATACGATAGTGGAGGTGTTTCGGCTTTTTTCGATATTTTTAAAAACTTTGGAAATAAAGGCAGTTAAACACGTAAATTTATCACAAAAACAAATGTTTTCTTAATAAAAAATGTTTGAGAAACTCTGGAATTTAAAAAAAAGCATATTTGAGATTTTGTATTTGTCTATATTTATACCAATTTTCAGGGTTCTAGCTTTTATGGTTTTTGAGATATATGGAAAAATGAACCAAAAATTCAAAAGTTGATAACCCCTGACTGAAAAAAATTTAAATCCTGAGTATAGAAGTTTTGTAGGCCTATAATTATCTATATATTCTGAAATTTTGCGCTCAGTAAATTAAGCGGATCAAAAGTTAAAAGGGGGGACGAACACACAGACACACACACTAAATGTTCTATTCCGAATTCTAAGTTGGAAAAACCGTAAAAAATATTGACCCTGTATACAAATCTCGCGTATCTTGGCTTGATACTTTGTCGATATGTTACGAGAGTAAAATTCTCTTGAACAAACGACAATTGAATTATTATTTTTAAATAAAAAAATAATATGTCCTTGTTAAATAATTACAAATACATCTTCCTACATTCCCTAAATTAAGCATAAATGCTTGTGCTATAGGTGAACGAAATCGGTCTAGGCAGGATTCGAAATCGCGACCACTGGATTACTAGCCCAGCGCGCTAACCTCTCTGCCATCGACCCATGTAATTGTAATACAAAGCACACATACACAGATGCATTGTGATGAAACTTTCAGAATAAAATCTCAGCATTATACTAGTTGACTTCTCCCCAGTATATCTCCTTGGGGTAGTGTGGAGTAAAAAGGAATTATTAAGTGAAACGGTCTATACAGAGATTTTCCGAATGTAATTATTTCTATACAAGTACAGTGCGGGCGTCCTCGGTTCGAACTCCAGCAGAGGAGAAATTTATTTTAATCAATTTCTCACGCAAACATGCATTGCATCTGTGGAATTGCCATACGGTAATAAACTGGCCACTTGCGCAGGATGCAAGGAAGTGTTTATTTATTTATTTTTACAGTATGGAAGACTTTAAAGTAATTAGTTTATGGTTGCAACACCCTTTTCGTTAATCCTTAAGTAAGTTAGAATCCCATGTTATGATTCTAGAATATAATCATCTTTGTACTATTCCTTGTATGTTTCAGGTGTGTTCCTGTAATTTTGTTTTTCTCATTCGTTGTAAATTGTATGTAAAACTTTAAAAATTACTTGATATGATGTCCTATTATTATGTACCTTAGTCTACATTTATTTGTTTTTTTTTTCATTGTTTTTAATATCAATATACTCTACTGTACTGTTGGATATCCAAAATAAATTAAATAAATATGTTTTTAAGGCATAAAGAGAGTCATGTGATATAATGATATATGCTAAGTTAATGTTGGTAGGTATATAATGTATAATATCTACTTATAGAATATTTCTATGGCAACATGCTTTCAGTTGTTGTTATTTGATATCGTCCTTGTATAGTGTAACAGTATCTACTATCAAATACATCGGAGATCTCCACATTCACGGACTTGCCAATACACTATTTTGTTTTATGTATTTGCGATCGTATTGGCCATTGTAACAAATCGTGGAGAATTAATATTCTATCGTAGACTATTTTTTTTTCGAAATGAAGATACAAGGAAAGAATGTAAGATGAAGAAAGATGCAATTAACAGAATGAAAGTTAACGGTAATGGTTTGGCCACTTGGAAAGAATGAATGAAGAACGCCTGACGAAGAAAATATACAAAGCTGACAGGAATGGAATAAGAGGTCGGGGGCGCCCAAGAAAAGGATGGCACGACCATGTAAACGATATTCTGAAAGATGGAAATGTAAGAAGCGTGAACAACAGACGAACGTGTATAAGACGATGTATGAATGTTGATGAGGCGATGAATGTGTGTCAAGATATAAAAATGTGGCGTTCGGTTCTCTCTGCCTACCTCGTGAGGGACATGGCGTGATGGTATGTATGTATGTATGTACTATTTTTTTTCTAAGTGTGTATATGATAATTTGTATATTTTAATGATTTTTGTGTTTCAATGCGTGAAAATCTTTTATTTCAAATTGTATTTTTTTTCCGCTTTCTTAATATTATTTTTTTATATTTACTTTTTTTTGCTATAGTAGTTTTTCTTTTTAAGTATGTTTACGATTGTTTTAAGTCTTCTTTTTGTATTTCAATGTGTGTAATTGATGTTCATGTGTGTAATAGGCAATTTGCTGTAAATAAGTAAACAAATAAATATTAAATTTTGAAAATCTTTTTCCCAGTACCCTAAGAAAATACGTCTTCGAAATAAATAACAGTTTATTTAGGTACTTTTTTGTAAAATTAGTTTTAATGAAACCCTTTTTATTTTTTATTGTAAGTAACTAACTAAAAAAAATTACAAGGCATATGAAGTAGATTTTTACTTCAATAGAAAGATAACATGAAAATCTACCGACTGAGTTTTTTTTTACTATTATAACTACTTTTGTTGCTATTTAAAAAAATTCTTAATTTAAAAAATGTTATATAACACATATTTGTTGATATACTTAAAATATTTTTTCGTGTTTCATGCATTAGAAGGCAATTTAGTGTACATATTTGTGTACATCCGTATGCTCAAGGGCCTTTACAAGATACTATCTGGAATTAGCTTAAATTCTCAATGTAATAATTTTCGTGTGAAAAATTCACTCTAAAATCGGACACCATGCAGGTTTAATTTGAATTCAAAGTTGCCAGTAGGTTTTTTTTTATTATTTTTATTAAATTACTAGTGAACACCCGGCAAACTTCGTATTGCCTGTATAATTAAAAATTGTCCTCCATAACCACCCGTCGCTTCAGACTCTTCAATACCTCCCATCCCTTCAGTTCTTCCCGTCCCTTCAGTACCTTCTGTCCCTTCAGTACCTCCCGTCCCTTCAGTACCTCCCTCAGTTACTCCCGTTCCTTCAGTTACTCCCGTCCCTTCAGTTACTCCCGTCCCTTCAGTTACTCCCGTCCCTTCAGTTACTCCCGTCCCTTCAGTTACCCCCGTCCCTTCAGTTACTCCCGTCCCTTCAGTTACTCCCGTCCCTTCAGTTACTCCCGTCCCTTCAGTTACTCCCGTCCCTTCAGTTACTCCCGTCCCTTCAGTTACTCCCGTCCCTTCAGTTACTCCCGTCCCTTCAGTTACTCTCGTCCCTTCAGTTACTCCCGTCCCTTCAGTTACTCCCGTCCCTTCAGTTACTCCCGTCCCTTCATTACCTCCCGTCCCTTCATTACCTCCCGTCCCTTCATTACCTCCCGTCCCTTCATTACCTCCCGTCCCTTCATTACCTCCCGTCCCTTCATTACCTCCCGTCCCTTCAGTAGGTCCCGGTCATACGCTCGACAATTCATCAAAGTTTCATTGAAATTGATTGAACGGTTCCAATGATAGTCCACCTTCATCGGTAAAATGACCTGATACCCGATGAAGAAGAAGAAGAAGAATTTTTTTTTAATCCAGAAACCATCCCGGGCATACACTCGACAATTCTTCAAAGTTTCATTGAAATTGAATGAACGGTTCCCAGGATAGTCCACCTTCATAGGTAAAATGACCTGATACCCGATGAAGAAGAAGAAGAAGAAAAATTTTTTAATCCAGAAACTATCCCGGTCATACGCTCGACAATTCACCAAAGTTTCATTGCAATCGGATGAACGGTTCTCAGGTTAGTCCACCTTCATATGTAAAATGACCTGATACCCGATGAAGAAGAAGAAGAAGAAAATATTTTAAATTCAGAAATCATCCCGGGCATACGATCGACAATTCACCAAAGTTTAATTGCAATCGGATGAACGGTTCCCAGGATAGTCCAAAACTCAATGAAGAGGAAGTTAAAATTTTTTGATCCAGAAACCATCCCTGGTATACTCTCGACAGTTCACCAAAGTTTCATCGCAATCGGATGAACTGTTTAGGAGCGCATTCAACACATACATACAAACATTCAAATTTATAATATAGATATAAGTATAACAATGCAATTACATACTTGAAATATTTTACGTGTGTGTGCGTGTTACTGGTAGGTAAGTATGTAATTGCGTTGGTACAATGAACACCTCACTAGGAAGTCCTGTGCTAAGGTGTTCATTTGAACAGTTGCGTGGTTTGAATATTACATAGTGTTAATTGTTTTTAAATAAAATAATATAGTAATTTATTATTTTAATACATGAGATCGTGTTCGCAATGTTCAAATAAGGAAAACATGTGGAATAGAGGACATCGTTCGGTGGAGTAGGTAGATCCAGAAGAAGATATTGGAGGGACCACGTAGCCAGGATGGACAGTGATAGACTTGCATATATAGCGGCGAATGAAATCCTTTCTGGCTGCCGCCTACCTGGAAGACCACCAAAGAGATGGAAGGATAGCTGGACTTCGTCATCCCAGGAGGCATAGTTTCTGAAGACCAGACCAACTAGGTCTACTAAACGAAGAAGAAGTAATAAATGTAGGAGTTAATTATATTTGAGTTGGTGTTATAATGTTATTTATGTGTTCCGAACCGATGTTATATATCCATTATGTGTTTTTTGTAGTTTTGTGACGTTATATTTTGTGATAGCAGTTTTAGTGAATTTGTTGATGGCGTAATATTTATAATGTCTTTGGCCGTGAAAACGGCAATTTCATAATTTGAACCCCTATTACCTACAACGAATGAATTATTTAATACTACCGATTTCGAAGTGATCGCTTCTTCCTCGGGTATGAAAATATGAAACAGACACATAGAGATTGGTCGTATCGAATAACTCGTTCACTCGTTAAAACAAAGTGATTGTACCTAATAAATAAAATCGTGGTAATTTGTTATAGGAAACCTACATGTTGTTGAATCCATTTTGGCATAGTAGGTTGGCTGTACCTAAGTTGTCCGAAAAACAAGATAAAATTTTGATAAATTCAATGTAGGTAGTGCTGTCGAATTTTGGGTAGGTACTTGAAATTCTATCCGATTCTAATTATTATACTCTAGATTGTCGAAACACTCGAGCCTCAGTTTGAAGACAGCAAAACCGTGTAAAATGATCTGTGCAAAATGAGGAGTTTTCAAATTGAGAAGGAGGAATGCTCAATAAGTTATTAGATTTCTTCTTTTTTTTATTTCCAAATTCTTGTGTATCGTATTTTATAATTATAGCCGAGTATTATATTACACCCACGCCACCTAAGCTTTGCTGTGTATTATTTCGTGTGCCATATATAAACTTAAACTCAATAATTTAAGTAAATCGTGAAATTGCAGCGTTTTTATATGACATGTATTAGGTAATCGACAGATAATATTTCTATCGGAATATAAAATCTATTCATTCAAGAATATCTCAAGACGGACGTTCAACAGCAGACATCAAAAGCAGAATCCACCAAGCAAGAATCGCCTTCAACAAAAAATCAACAATTTTTGAATCCCCTAACATTTCCATCAAAATTAGGAAAAATTTGATCAAGTCTCTTGTCTGGAGTGTACTGGTATATGGCTGTGAAACATGGACCATCAGCCAACGCGAAACAGGACGTCTGTCTGCGTTTGAGATGTGGTGCTACAGACGCATGGCTAAAGTTCACTGGTCAGAACACATCAGCAACGACGAGGTACTAAGTAGGGTTGGAGAGACAAGGCAACTTATGAAAAGAATTGCCTAACAGAGAACAACTTGGATAGGCCACAACATCCGGCACCCAGGCCTACTTTTTACCATCGTCGAAGGAATGATTGATGGGGGTAACTGCAGAGGTCGCCCCAGAAATAACTATATAGACCAGATAATCGGTGACATGCGCTGTAGCAGCTACAAAGAGTTGAAGAGACTGGCGGACGATAAAGTTAAGTGGAAAGATCGAGTGTTTGGTGCAGACCAATCTTAGGATTGTGACCCAGAAGAAAAGAGACATTCAAGAGAATTGCACAGAACTGGTTATTAAACAACATATATTGTAACTAGAAGAAAATTCAAAATCAACATACAAAAGAAAAATACAACTACGGCAAAGAAATTACTGTCATATAGGGGAACATTACTCTAGGAAGAAAAATGTTCCCCTATATAACAGTAATAAAAAATGATCGGAGCAAATTATTTATACTGTATCTTTTTTGAAAACTCAAGAATAAGTGAACCTAAAAAAACGAGTGGGTTGTGGCCAACACTAAACTCTCCACAACATAGTAAGTGTTCATTTTTTCTTCTTGAAATGTTGACAATCTCTAAATGCATTTTAATGAAGTAGGTACATTTCTATTAGATTCTTAAACAAATATAACATACCCAAAGGACAAAAATTTTCACAATACACCATACATACACACAAAATCATTGTCACGAAACTCATAGTATGTATTTTCTACATGATACCTGTTGAGAAATTTTAAGTTAAATTACATTACTAGCAAGATGGGCATGTATGAGACAGTGTATCAATGTTGATGGGGTGATGTATGTGTTAAGATAGAAGAATGCGGTGTTCGGTTCTCACTGCCTACCCCTTGAAGATAGAAGTGGAGAGTAAAAAATACACTTGTCTATAGAGACACATACAATATTATTATGAAGTTGATCACTCAATTTTCCCTTACAGAAGCTATTTTACTTCTGTTATATACATTTTTCATACAAATATATGATGTTTTGTTTTTTAATTAATCAATTTGATTCTAGATCCATATATTATGTATTTCCTTTTTACAAGACGATCGCTTCGGCTGACTATGCCCTTATCAACTGATCTGATTTGTATGATTTAAAAATCCCATAATTTCTATTCGTCTTTTGTCATGTCCATGTCTTATTGTCATTCATTTAGGTGGGCACAACTACAACCTATGACATCGTCTGTAGCAAATGTACACTTTGTAAATCGTGGTCAAGTGATACCATAACTAAAGAATCTACTATAAATTATAAATGAATGATTATAGTTAGTAAAATTAATATAAAATACTGCTATTCGTAGTTTATTAAAGAAATATGTTAAGATTTCTTTATGAATACTTAAAGTATCGTATGGCATGACACAACTATAAATAAAGACCGTTTATTCATTCGTGTAATTTTATAGTTTACAAGCTACATATTTATATACGTTCTACATACAACATCATAGTATCATGTTACTTATATAAAAGAGTGTAGTGTTTTAAATGTTCAGGCGGACATTATCCATAATATTTGCAATTCGTTATACTGTCCGAAATATAAAGTAGGTATAAATTCTCCAGGTATCCTAAAACCAACGTAATCCATTTGAGGGTAGACAAACCAGCTCACGATTGATATAGGTCATACATCAAGTTGTTGTCATCCATCCTGAGGAAGAAGCGTTCATTTCGAAACCTATAGTATCAAATAACTTATTCGGGGTATAACAAAGTGATAAATAAAATTCTATAATATATGACCTTAATTAAAAATCGCTTGTTTTCAATCTCAAGTTTCAATAAATTTCGTGATTTTCAAAAACGAGTACAGACATAGAAAGTTACCCTTTTTAACACATTTTTACAGTACACCTTTTTCTTCTTGCAGTTTGTCAATTCTTAGCACTCTAATGTGATTAGTTGCATTGGCGTTTTCTCATTTACTCAGCAATACTGACTATCGTCTTTAAACTAAAGATAAATTACATGCAAAAATATCGTTCAGCTGGGGGCCTAGACAACGTGTCATTTAAGCTAAGCGTTATATCGCTAAGCGATAGTAAATGTATGAAATTGGTCGCTATGACAACACGTGACAGCCACAAATTTCATACATTTCTATCGCTTAGCGATATAACGCTTAGCTTTAATGGCATGTTGTCTAGGGGGGCTGTTTCACGCTAGTCAAGTCTTACAAAATGCATGGCGGAACGAAAGTGGGGTACAACTGGTTAAAAATTCTCAGTACCTGTGCGGCCTTAAGAGTATTTTTATGAACTACATTTTTATTTATATTCTTTAAATAATAACTGAAAAATTGAAATTTCCATAACGCTATTGAAATTTCCATCTTTTTGATAGATGAAATTCATAGGGAAGAAATCAACGGATGTATATAGAAGACTACAACTCTTAAGTTGATGCACTTAACATTTTATTATGATATCATGATGTCGATCAAATGTAGTTTATGGCTAGACTAAACTGTAAAAAATATGCTTAAAATTGTGAAATCGTAACTTTCCGCTGTTTAGTGGAGACTATAATAATTTGGTTGGGTTACACAATCATTTCAACCCTTCATGTACAAAGGAAATCTCTTTTAAAAAGTATCAGGGTATCATAAATGGTGGTAGACGATAGGTAACAGACCAGCGAAAGGTGTTCGTTCGGGTGGTTTCAATATGATTTTTGTCCGAACACACATAGTTTCACGCGTGTCATGGTATCCTGATAATCATCGCACAAAGGCGAGATTATCAGGGTGCCATAAATAACCAAAGGACTATGTATGGACGGTGCAATAAGAAATATGAAGTTGTATGTAGTGGAGTGTGGAGGAGATGTGAGATGGGAGACCCCTAACCCCGACTGGTAACCTGATACCTCTGGTAACTGTATAGCCGTGGCCCGTCATCAGAGATCCTCGGAAAGGAGATCGGAACCTGCTGATAAATAGGGCTGTAACAATCACAGAAGTTTTAAAATATTTCATTTCATGTTTCCTTCGTGGTTCAGATAGATATCGACTCCTGAGGGAAAGGTCCGTGTTTCGATTCACAATTTATTTTCAATTGTGTTTTCATTCAGTCTGAATCTGTAAGATGTCACTATTATCACAAGTCTTCATAATGTGACAACTTGTTATTAGGTGCGTGTTATTAATATTTGGCATAGTATCTGTTAGTTGACCGAGAAGTAATGCAAAGTAAAACGAGTGGGTTGTGGCCAACGCTATACTCCTCACTAACAAGTCATTCTATAAAGTATTCAAATTTTATATGGAAAATATTCAGCATTTTCATGAAATGAGTTTGTTCAAGTGTATGTATGTATATGTATATGTAGGTTGCAGTAAATATGTATTATATACTCAGTACCAAAATTTCGTTAAATAAATAAAAAAAATTTTTATTTAAATAGGTATTTTATTAATTTTTCAATGCCATTTTATGAAAGTGATGTGCCTTTTTACCAATTTGAAAATAAAAATTTAAAATTTTAAGTTTCCTGAGCTTGGGGTCACTTTGAAATATTTGATAGTTAAAAAAATAAAGAAGCACTATTCAGATATCCTTCAAAATCTAATGGGGTCTAAGTGAGTATCAGATATACAAATTTGCAAAATTTAAAAAGAATCGAATGAGGTATATAATTCTCTCTAGAAATATAAGAAATCAGGTAGGTTGCAACTTGCTACATGGGAGGATATAACACAGCTAGCTATTGAATTTATTGACTAACAATTGAACATTGTGGCAACCCTGATTCCATTCCAAGTATAGTACCTAAAGTATGTATGTTGTACGTATGAAGGGGTGAGGTATCGTGTATCATGTATCGGGTGTGTCAGTACAAAGTGACGCGCTTTGAAGGTGAAACCTATACCTACACACACACCACCCTATCTATACATTAGATTTTTATAAATACCTATTATACATTAGGAACAATATCATCAGTTTAACTGTATGTCATTTTATTTATTTATTCGAACATTTATACACCTCTGTAAGTGGCAACTTTATTGCCAAAATAGTAATTTCTTCCAATATACCATTGTTTTCAGCTCAGAAAGCAATATTTTAGTATAAGTAGTAATAGGTACTATCAATTAACTTATTTTCTGTTGGAAATCGAACCCAGGATACCGGTACAGTAGCCAAGTGGCTTATCACTATAACAAACCGGTCGATTGTAATTCTTATTATGAAAATAATGACAATTAAAAATACATTTACTATAAGAGAAATTGATCTATTATTTGTCTGCTTTCGTTGCTCAGTTAGATGTATTATTTATTTATTCTTTATCACAACATTTATATATGCATCATTAAAAATAGATAACTGCTGTCCAACTGGGTATACCTATTCTAGGACTTGCAGTGTACAATGTACATATCATTATAATATTTCACAGAAGAATGATACATAGTTGTATTTACATTTTAACATGTTCATTTTAACTAATTTCCCATGTTCTTAATAATTGCCCAATGGTACTATAATTCATCATCCCTTCACAACTCATCATTTTTCTATTTTTGGACATAATCATAATTATTTTTAAATTGTGGTTTTTATATTAATTTTTGTATTTTTATAGTACCTTTAACTACGACCATCGTGGGTTACCAGTTTAGGTTACGTGAACCTGTCGGCGGTAACCCTATGGGTATTGGAGGTTAGGCTGTGCCGGTTTATTCAGGCATTAGGCATTTCACCTGTGAGCCTATCCCCAATGTAGTTATTTGTAATACTGTGTAAGAACTTACTTACGCCGGCGATTATTCGCTAATTAGGCAATTAGAGATTTAATCGCGGCGCGGCGCACTGATATTCCTAGCACAGTACTACGTACTAATTAATACATAAAAAATTATCGCATATTTAATCTATGCTCTGTCTTTTTATGCGCACCTTTACGTTTTTGATTGTGCCCCATTAAATTTAATTTTTGTTTTCAATTGAATCTAATTCAGTATTGGTCGTACATTGAGACACGTGGGGTAAAAATTATAATACTTATAAATTTCCAGTGGTCGATGCTTTCCTCCCACTCCCCCCCCCTAATCAGTAGCCGAATTGCGTATAGAAGCCGAAAATCTTGGCATGCCTATGAATATGAAGAAATTACGTGATATTTTTTTTGTCTGTTTTATTGAAACCATACTACAAGATTAATAATTGAACCGTATGTAGATACGATGCTTGACATGGTCACAAATATAAATATTATTTTGGCATGTGATTTTAAAATACTTCCATGACCACTCAAATGAAAAATGATGTTAAAAAAAAACATAAAATTTCGAAATTTCCCAATATCTTTCTGGGTTTACCTAGTCCGTAGGTTCTAGGCACGCCCCTGCCTCCCTACCTATCTCCCATCCTATCCTGTTTTCAAAATTGTTAAAAAATGTACCTAATAATATATCTTTTAATACATAAATGTTTACAATGCTATAATAGGCATGATGACTAATTTTGAAAAACTATCTCACGATGTTTTTACGCATTCACTGTTTTCAAATATATATACATTTCTACATAAAATAAAGGTTTAGTAGCAAAAATCGCCATTTTAAAATCAAATTTGACATTTACGCCAAAAAAAGCTTGTAGTATCATGGCGGCTGCCGACCCTGACGGTGACGTCATGGTATCGTAAACTGCATATCACTACTATATGTAATATATGTGTTCTAAGACGATTTGTGTATTTATAATCAATTCAAAAGTGCATAAGTGTTGTACGGTCCCTAAATGTACAAACACGACGAAAAAAACACCTACTGAGGTATTTGTTTTCGTCCCACGCGAAAAAAAAGAGAAATAAGTGATTAAATTTCGCACGGCGAGACACAAGTGAATTTTATTAAGTACGCGTTTACAATGAAGTACAGTATTTGTTCCCCCACTTTTAGCTCTCAATAATATAATATTTACCATTATTTAGGCAATAAGCATATAAAGAACTTCATTAATGTCCAAACGTCAAAATAGGCCATCATAAGTTTCCCGCGTATGTTTTTAGCTTATGAACACATAATGTAGAGAGAAGAAGGAGCATATTTTATCGATTTTCGAGATGTAAGTTGTATTTAAATTACAGATAAATAAAGTACTTATATGTACTTATTATTAAGTTTTTACGTTTCGAAATTCTGATGAACAAAAGTCTTTGTTCGACGCAAAGAAATATCCGACCATCAAAAGTTCCATTCTAGTTAAGAGATAAATATAGCTTGTTATGAACACAATACAAATAACGAGCGCTATGTAATAATTCGTATGCTGCTAAAATTGTAACGATGTTTTAAAACGCATGCTTCGCGTAATCGCCGTCGTTTCGCAAATCGCTTCATTGCATGAAAAAAATATAGCTTGCTAGTTTAGTTTGGCAGTGACCAGCATCATAACATGTCGAACGTTCGTCAGCTCACCATCGCGTGACAAAATTGTAGAATACTAAAACTAAATTAGTTTACCATACGTTGCGAGCGTTCATTATTTATTTATTTATTCAATAAAAACTAAGTTACATACAAAATACAATTAACATAGGCCCGATATTACAGTCGGCCCTCAACTCATTGAGTTTGCCAAACTCAAGATTAATGTTAAGGGGAGATTGAATCCATTTCCGTATTACAGTGCAATATGACATGTCAGTTACTAAATCTTCAATTATAGACATATTTCACTTTTTCTGTGGTTATTATCTGTCAAATTTAAATAACCTCAAATAATACGAAATACAAAACGGGACGCTACGACTTTAAATACCATTGTTTTATTATCGAACATGGTAAATTTAATTTTTTTCACCAAAATAATGCTTTTAAATGCCCGTGTTCGTTTCAATACGGCTGTCAGTTTGTTTTGTTGTGTGGCGCCACCTTCGATACAACACTGAAACTACACACGTTGCCTAACGCCTCTAGTGATAGAAACTGAAACTACACGAGTTGCCTAGCAAATGACAGTTGACTCACAGTTAAGTACTTAATCTGCCAGAAACGTTGAGTTAAATATTTGTCGTTTTAGTGACGTATTTGAGGGAAGATTAGGTCTAAACGGACACTGTAATACGCTATATTTTTGTAAAACTTGAGTTAAGCTCTTAAACTGACACTGTAATACCGGCCCATAGTGTCCCCCGATAGGTAGGCGAGTATCTAGGTAAATTGAAACTATTTGCTTTGATGAATACTTGTTCCATTTATATTTAATTTGTTTTAGTTTTAAGTATCTAATTAAAATATTAATATATCGATAACACCAAAATAAACATAGTCCAGACCGACAATTAATGCGTATATTGTATTGAAGACTATCAGAAGAATTGACGCGACCATACTATGACGTCGTGCGCTCTGATTGTTTTTTCTCATAAAATGGCGGACTAACACATTTTGTATTTTTATATTTATAATATTATTATTATTCACTCCTATAAATTAAAAAAAAAAACATTTTTTAAATCTTTATAACCTATTTTATTTTTTAAAATCATAATTTCAATGATTTTTTTCTTACAGTCATCACACCTATTACATATTTTAATATATTAATCATAATATGTATATGAATCATAACAGTTATCCCATATGTATATTAGATTCATCATAATACATTGTGTATTTCCATTTCAACCTCATGTAAAACTGTACAACTCCCACAAACAATATAATTACATCATTTTATTTTATAATCAAGCAATGAAAGCCACCAAGTTATTTATTTCTGAAACGTTAAATATTCTCCACCACGTTACAATACTCGGTGCGTGTTATAACAGATGCGTCAACGATTCAATAGAGCGGATAGCGATATTATTTGGTTTATTGTCCCAAATAAACCAAATAAATCAATAAATAAAAATAGCATGTTAAAAATAAGCAGCATATTCCATATAGCTTGTTATGAAAAAAATAGCCATTTCGAACAACACAACAGTTGACAGTAACAAACACAATTGACAGTGACAATATGGTGACGTCATGCGCTCTGATTGGTGTTTCACATAAAATGGCGGACAAACATATTTTGTATTTTTATTTTAATAATATTAATATTATTCGCTCTTTTAAAATGAAAATAAATATATTTTTTCAAATCTTTATAACATATTTTATCTAATAAAATCATAATTTCAATGATTTTTTCTTACTGTCATCACGCCTATTGGCAGTATAAAAATTATCATTGTATTATTGTATATATTTTTTGTTACTGTTGTATTCTTTTAAATAAATAAAAAAAAAATTTTTCATCACTAGTGTATTTTTTTATGTATGTATGTTCAGCGATAACTTTTTACCACGTTGACCGATTTCGATGATTCTTTTTTCATTAGAAAGGGGATATCGTCCTATTGGTCTTTTTTTTCAATATGGTCAAGGATCCACGACGAAATCACCAACAAATAATATTTGAAAAATCAGCGATAATTTTTTACAAGTCATCCGAATTCGATGATTCGTTTTTCATTAGAAAGTGATTACTTCTGGGGTGGTTCCATCTTTACTTAGAGCCAAGAGGTTTAATGATGGGGAACTCATCAATTTTTGAACAATTTACGTAATATTGTAAAAGCGAATGGTATTAAAGAGAATATTACTACATACATATGTACATACCATCACGCCATTTCCGCCATGGAGTACGCAGAGAGAACCAAACTCTACATTTTTCTATCTTGACACACATTAATTTTTATATGAAAGATTATGAAAGGGTGCTTTGTAGACTAGTGTTATTAATACAGTGGCCCTACTTAATGAATTGGGCCGCGCAATTGGACAGGGGGTATTAATAGATCTGTCGAATTATTAAATTTGTGTATTATGATCTAGCTTTATCTTGAAATAATATAATATACATAGTATGTCAGCGCAGAGTGAGTGTCGATATCAATGTAATATTGTATTCCAAATTAATGGGAGACGGTATTGGTTACAACGAAAACAAACAACATTTGATCCAAATACATAACTATTAGAACATTCAATACATTTTCTCCATTATATCCGAGCCAACATCCACCATCCACCACATAGCTCAGCCATTATCAACAGTACATTTCAGCTGGTACTGGCCTGATCATATTTCAAAATCCAATAAGCCCAGGGTTCGTATCAATTACTGGTCAATCATTTTCATACTAAACTTATACAGAGAGAATATATAAGACATTATCCTACACTCTAATTTCATCTTGTTTATTTCACCTCCCAGCTTTTCATGCTACCCTACGATATCTCACTCGAAATATTAACAAAATATTCGGAAAATGCATCACGGCATATGCGACTAACGACAGGTGTGCGGGTGTGCTTATAAAAGGAAGCACGACACAATCGTGTATGCCCACACACTAGTCTCGTATCACCTAAAAAGGCAACAATCAGAATGGTAAAGTTCTCCATGCCGTATGTAACTAGGATTCAAATCCAAATTTAAAATAGCCGCAAATTTATGTAATTTAAAATTCACAATAGTTTATATTTAAATCATATTATATACGTACTTACCGAGAATTATTTAATAAATTGTAAATTAAATTTAACTTACAGCTAATATAGATGATTAAAGTTATTTTTTTATTGTCTGTGATGCAGTGCATTAATTAAAATTTATCAAAAAAGAAAAAAAAAATTATGAAAATGAAAAAAATAAATAATAAAAAAAATATTGTTATTTTAAAAATTTGATTTTCTTTTTGAAGTGATAAAATTTTTGTGTAATACTTATAAACGTATACTAAGATGTGACCGTTCACCGGATGTAGACGAACACCCTCATTTATTTTTTTCATATGGCCGCATTTTCTTCTTCTTCTTCTTCAATAGCAATACTGCTCAAATCGGGGCATGGCCTCCTCCATTTTTCGCCTCCAACCCCCCTGTCCTCAGCCACTGTTCTCTATCCGGTCGCTCGGAGAAAACGAATACCGCGTTGTGCTGTGTTGAGTCAATTCGAACACGATTGCGATGACGAATAACAAGGAAAGACGTTATAAGGATTATATTTTTCTGTCAATCTCAAATATGCGTCGGATCATATTATGTGAAAGATTCGCCATTTTGAAATATTTGATATTATGACGCGTTAGTCAAGAGTTAAACAACCTCTCGACCCGTCCTAACTTGACTTCTACTAACACGTATAGATGTTCGTCTGATGTTATTTAAGCTTCTTACTCCTTCTTTCCGGATCTCGTTCACATGCTCGAGACATCCTTTTTTTGGACGAACCGACCTCTTTTTTCATCCCTATTATAAATATTCAAATAAATCCATCTCTAAGGCTGTTTCTCGAACAAAGATTAAAGTTAAAAGTATAGTTGAAATACTTTGATTTAACAAAATTGTTCAAAACTTTTGGTTGTTTCATAGAAATCTAATGTCGTCAAACGACGCAATTTTGAAAAATTTTATGAAATCAAAGTATTTTCACTATACTATTACTTATACTTTTTCTGAAACAACCCAGCCTTAGGCTGTGTTTCTCGAACAAAGATTAAAGTAAAAGTATAGTTGAAATACTTTGATTTCATAAAATTCTTCATTACTTTTGGTTGTTTCGTTGAAATCTAATGCCGTCAAATGACTCAAATTTGAACAATATATGTAATTAAAGTAATTTAACTTTACTATTACCGATACTTTTATTGAAACAACCTAACCTAATGAAATTTATGATTGTTTGAGGTGATTCTGTCGGAATGAAGGAAAAGGTTAGTATATTCAAAATATGTATTTCATAGTCTGTATTTTGAAGAATATTATATTTAAAACGCTATACGACAAAATGAAATTAAAAATGTCTCGTTACCTAATCCATGACGTTTGTGCAAAGCTGACTCTTCGTATGACGAAGTTAGTTCTGGCAGCTTCTTCAGCCAATTCTAATGCCGTTGACACGTACCTACGCTGTAACATAAGATTTTTAAAAAAATATAATTTCTCTATGAACATAATACACATTTACCTGTGTATTTGGGTCATTTTCAAATTTAGTGAAGCTAATTTTGCCCCTCAAGAAAAAAAATCCTTTATAATTAATTTTGTAAAAACCTCATTTTTATAACATAAATACAAAATACATCGCAGTAGTAAAAATTAACAATAATCTTGAATTTATTTTCCCGCTTTTTTTAAAGTAATTATGTGGTAATTCCTCGTAAAAGAGTTGTTTTCCCTACAAACTCAACGTGTCCCAGACACCAGTGCAGTACATTCAGAATAATTTAACATGATATTCTCTTATAAATCAATATGAATAAGAGGGTAAACTTAGCATGAAGAATTTGTAAATTACGTGTTATAAAAAATAATTTGTTTTTTGAGTTTGTAGGAAAAACAACTCCGTTACGAGGAATTACCACATTTTCGAATTTAAATTAAAAAATAAAACAGTATGTTTTAGATTCTACGTATATTTTTTTAATTGGTCGATAGCTATTTCGCCTTTTATAGTCTTGAAGATGCCCCAACAAGGCGAAATAGCTATCGACCAATTAAAAAATATATATACGTAGAATCTAAAACATACTGTTTTATTTTTTAATTTAAATTCGAAATGGAATTCTACAAAGTAAACTATCCACAATTAATTTAAATTAGTTTTAAATTTTTACCACATTGTTACTTTTAAAAAACTGGAAAAATAGGTTCAAGTTTATTATTATAATTAATGGTGAGAAGTATTAACTATAATACCTATATTAACTTTATTACCTCATGTAATTTAGTAAAATTAAAACGGAAATAAATCAAAATTCGGTGTCTAAAAACACCAATCAATAAAATCGTTTGCAGCAGTGGTTTCAAACATAAGAAATGTATTATTTTTTAATTCTCGATGGAGACGAAACTGAAATAAGAACCGGTAAATCAGGCACCTCCAGGTTTTACGACCTGTCATCGTCAAGTTTACACACACCATCACACTATCGCCATCTATCGAATGACGTGAAGCTTATTTCTTTAATAATTCGGGTGATATTTTATGGTAGTTAATATTAAACATATTTGAATTATATAACCAGCTTTAAACCACTATTTTTATGAGTCACTTCGCGACATCTTTCGGAAGCGCTGTCCTTTCATCGACCGGCGCGGTGTGTCGAGAATTGAAGGTGTAATTGAGAAATTGGTTGGTATTTAATTAATCATAAAAATATTCAGTAAGGAATGTACTTTCTTTTCAACAAGTCAGCAAGTGATCTAAAAATTATATTTTTTTGTTTAAAACAGTCTGAAATGTCTTACCGAACACCGTGACATTGTGGTAAATCTGAATTTTATGCTAGGGTCCTGGGTTTGATTTCTCACTCTTCTCACATTAAATTATTGCTTCTGTGGACTGGAACCTGGAACTCGCCACTTGCACGCGGTGTTATGAAGTGTTTAATAAATGTGTAATGTGTGTTAGTGTTGACGATCCATGTGCTCGCCTCGTACGCAGTTTGGAATGTTTCCAAAAGTCTGTGAAACTGTGGAATTCTCTCTCACTCAGTCTCAATGTGGCCAGTTATGAAATGAAGACGATATTAAAATAGAAACGTAATATGAGACAAAGATATCGAACTACCAGCTGTTTCATAACACTCGTATTATTATACTAAACATACGGGGGATACAACAAGTTATATTTGAAAACCACTGAAAATTATCCACACACAGACTATATTATATGCATTTTTACGCGTTTATTAATATACTCTCGATTGCTGAATTTGATCAATTTTTGAACATACAAAAGTACCAGCTGCGAGACACCGGCTTATAATAGTACTTGCATTCTTCTATACAGGGTGTCTCAATAGTACTTGCATTCTTCTATACAGGGTGTCTCAATAGTACTTGCACTCTTCTATACAGGGTGTCTCAAAAAGTATGACTAAGCGGAAGTCCAGAGATATTTATTTGAGGTATTTGGATACCTCTGGGGGTATCCAAATACCTCAATATATTCTAGGGCTAGCAGTTTACAATTTTACCAAGCCAGATATTTGACATTTCGGTTTTACATAGTTATTTTGACTTTTCCAAAAAATATCTCCTTTCAAGAAGAAAACATGTAAGTACATTTATTATGTAGTGGGGAGTTTAGTGTTGGCCACAACCCACTCGTTTTAATCAATATTAATGTTTTTATTTTTTTTCATTTAATTTCATTTATTACACGAAATAAATATTACATATATAAGCTGACTAATAACGCCTCACTAGGCGTAAGCGTGTTCTGGGACTGTTATTTTACACAGTTGGGTATCTTTATTCAGTTGTAATTTTCACATATTCACAGGTAAGCTGTAATTTTCACATTTTTTTGTAATTTTCACAGGTTGACAATAAAATAAAAATAATAATACAAAAACACAAAAAATATACATTTGTACAAATTATTAGAAAATTTAAATTTCAACTTTAGCCGTCTAAACAGTATACCTACATTAAACTGTAGGTATAGAAATATCAGTTGAAAAACCTGTTCCTATCTACATACATACATTATATAGCCTATTATAAATGTAAATTATTTTTATCCTCCTTCTCCCTCATTCACACAAGCACCCCATCACTTGTCTCTTTCCTACTAAATTATTATGTATCCAGAATTTCCCACTATTAGCAACATAATATATATGCATTTTACATTTATCTATTGTATCCATATCGTAAATTTCTGTATAAAACTAATGAAAACTGTATACTCAACACCAGTTGACTATGGCCTTGTATGCCGAAACGGTCGTCGGATGTCAAATTAATTCATTGTGGAATATATATGTGTCCATATTTATCATAAATAGAAAATTTATATATAAATAATATCAAGTGTCCGAAAAAAGTGTGCATATAAATATGTACCAGGTCATAGGTCACGAGCGGATAACCACCTCCTCATATTTCCTACCTGATATCTTTATCCAGTTTATCAGTGCAGCCTTGAAGGATCTAGTTGTAGTCAATTATTTAATACTACTATCCAACTGGTTAAAGATATGTGGAGGTGTGCAGCAAAAATGTCTTTGACCAAAGGAGGTTATTCATTATTCATGATCCGGAACAAAGTAGTTTACAAAGTAGTTTAAAGTAGTAGATTTGATTGTCATGTAATTCTCGTTTGTTGCTTTTATATATTGATTTATTACTTTTATATTTACACTGAAAAAAAAGTTATGTTAAAATTAACCGAACTATAGTGACTACAAAACAGTGAGTTTAGTGCTACTAAATATTTTGTACCCTGAGCTAAACACTACAGTCATAAATAGATTAACTTTTATTACTGATAACAAAAGTTTGGCTAAAAACGCAGGTAGCCAGTTCGGTCGTCACAATTATTTTTTTCAGTGTACTGTTATATATTTTTTTACATAGGTTTTATATACATTTTAGAAACCGTAGAGAGATAAAAACCCGTAAGTCACTCACTGACACAAGGGGTTGACCTTTTCAATTCCGCTACAGGGTCATCGATCACTGAAACCATTCGATCTGCCCAAAATCGTTCTATATGGAGGCTGACCATTCAGCGAGTGGTTGAGTGTAACCGCCATCTGCAGCCATGAGGTCAAGAGGAATATAACTTCACTGCTTTAAAATAACCGTCGAATAGGTTTTTGGAAAAGAACGGATAACTAAATTATAGTTTGAAGAAATACCCTCGAATTGATTAAGAATAAAGTGTTTAACGTTGAAGCGGTGTTGGTTACTGGTTATCTGATATTTGGTCTTACTCAGCTAAAGTTTCGGATTTCTCCAATCTACCTAAAGGAGCTGAAGGTAGGTACATATCTATCTATGAAACTACAATAAATTATTTGTTTAAAATTATTATTCATCCCATGTTGTAAAATGTTAAAATAATAAAGACTGAAGACATATCGCCATCACCATATTCCATAATGCCTAAACATTAAAATCAGATTGTATCAGTATTTGTTATTTGATATCTTCACTATAACTACATACTATATTGCTTGTACGTAGGGTTGCCAGATGGAAATTTGAAAAAGGAGGACAAATAGCACTAAAAAGGAGGATTATACTTCAAAAAGAAGGCCGTAGCAAAAAAACATCCATCCATTATAGAAGCATTTATGTGTATATTTTTCTGTTTTATTTTATTTATTTCTGTTAATTCTTTTGCATTCAATAACATGTAACCTAAGACTAGTGAGGCAGTAATTTTAAGAGAGGACAGGAGGACAATTTAATTTATAGAAAAGGCGGACATGTCCTCCTTTAAGATATCATCTGGCAACCCTATTTTTACGTGACTACTGTGACCATTTATCTAATTATTTAACGGGATAGTTTATCGTAATTTGTTTTTGAAAAAATCTTTGTCAATTTTGGTTTATCATCATCTCTTGCCTACTATACCAGTTCATCCGATGTCGGTCTTCCTAGTCTTCAATTATGTTTTGCATCTCTTGGCTGTCATCTTTGGGACATTTTGGATCGCCAGCTCCCTTTCGATACCCGTCCACCATGTTGCCGGTGGTCTGCCTCTTCCTCGCGGCTTTGAGGGGATACCAAGCCCAGTTCAGACGGAAGAGGTACTCTCCTTTCGCATAATATGACCATTTTTGTTAATTGGAAAACGACACGGGAAGGAAGAAAGGTAGTAGGTGGATTTATCTATTTTCGCAAAAAAAATATAAATTAATTCACCTTCTACTGCAAGCCAAGGGTATCCTTTTATGATTTAGATACAGAATGATCCAAAACTAACAAATTCATAAATTAATTTGTTTTAAGTACCTATTAAGTACAACTACATGCACCAATGCCGGTTTGTTGCCACAAGGTAATCTCTTCCAACTAACTCAAGCAACATGAGGCCTCGAGGAATTTAGTAGAATAATAATATATAGTACTTAAGAAGAAATAGAAAATATTATAAGAATAAATAGACTAAATAACAACGAGGGAGTAAATCGAAGGATGTAGAAGGAAGGAAGCTCTTTAAGACACTTTTAACTACAGTGTCTGCAAAGTTTTAGAGTTTTTCAGACTGCTTATGTTTTTTAAGCGTTATTTCAGAGTTCTACAAAGGGCTGTTATCATTCCCCATATATACAACCTCGTACGACAAAGAGAGGTGTGGAGGGATAATATACAACGATATGCTGACACGTCCTGGATGCAAACTGTACAGGACAGGACTACGTGGAGACAAATGGAAAAGGCCGGCCTTCGTCCAGGAGTGGACGTAAATAGGCTGAAGAAGAAGAAGAAGACCTTCTTATTCTTCCACCCTCTTCCCTACTGGATATTTTTTTTATTATTGAAAACTAACTGGAGATGGGCGGGCCACGTGGCTAGATACCCCGAAGACAGATGGCCAAGGATAGTGTTGGCTTGGAGACCGTGAATGACAGTCAGAAGTGTTGGAAGACCGCCAATGAGATGGAGCGATGACATTAGCCGTCATGCTGGTGTCAATTGGTTGATCAGATCACAAGATAGAGTGGCGTGGAAGGAGATGGAGGAGACCTTCGTCCGGGAGTGGACTGGGTTAGGCTGAGAAGAAGAAGAAGAAGAAGATTGAAAACCAAAATAGATAAAACAAACAATTAACATAAGAAAAATATATTCAGAATAATTTAAGAATTATATATAATTTTTTTTTGTATAAACAACCTCACTAGGCTGCCTGTTCCGAGGAGGTAGAAAATTACTTGCATTATATTTATTTTATTTATTTATAATTTTTGCGAAGACTAACAGCTATAGGTACATCAGTGTTACATTTAATATAATAATTTAACAGCCAATCAAAAGTCTTCCCTGATAGGCCATACATATTCGTGGTTCAGTTGGTTAGGTATCTGATTGCTGATCCAAAGGTCCCGGGTTCGAACCTCCGTGGACACACATTTTTTTATTGTTTTTTCAGTCTGGATCTGTGAGACGATTAATAGCGTGTCTCCAGAATGTGGCAACTTGTTATTGGGTGCGTGTTAAATTAATATTTGACATAGTACCTGTTAGTTGTCCGAGAAATATCTAACCATACCATACCATCACGCCATTTCCCTATTTGGAGAAGGCAGAGAGAACCGAACGCCAGACTCCTCTCTCTTGACACACATTTATCGCTTCATTCACGTCCATACATCGTCTCATACACGCTCTTCTATTATTCTTACTTCTAACATCACCATCTTTCAAAATCCCATTTATGTGATCGTGCCAACTCTTTCTTGGCCGACCTCTACTTTTCATTCCTCTTTTATCAGCCTTGTATACTTTTTTTGTCAGACGGTCATCACTCATTCTTTCTATGTGGCCGAAGCACCTAAGGGCATTAAGTATCTAATATAAAATAAAATAAATATTACAGAAAAAACATTTCAAAGTTGTTTAATTATTTTTTAATATTATACCATTATAAAGTAAAAATTTAAGCTATTGATACATTTCCGTAGTAGGTATATTTTGCCCTTGTTTTTAATCCATATAGGTACCTATCTATTGTTTTCTCAAGTTTCATATGTTTCATAATATATGCCTCGTCCATTTGCTTTCACTCGTCTCAGTATTTTAATACAACAAATATATTGCTTTTTCTTGAACCACATTATGGTCACCCAAATGTTGTGCCTGGTCCCTCTTAAATATCACAAAATAATGTTTTATAATATAAGAGGGTTTTGATTGTATATCAGAATAGGTAAGAAAGTTGAGGCGTATCTATTTTCCTTTATTGTTAGCAAAATTACTTCAAACCTTAAAATTACTCAATATTTAATCAAAGCCATTCAAACGTCGTGGGTACCTTGTCTTTAAACAGAATATATTATCCAGGATTAATATCATAATAAGTATTATTAATCTTATTTATTACTCCTTGGCCTCATGACTAACTTATGGTAGGTATAGGGCAGGATAGAGGAAAGACGGAGTATGGGGCGTAAAATAATATCTTGGCCTAAAAATCTCAGGATACGGCGTCAATAATAAGGTTGGCGTAAGATTGTGATGAGTCTGGTTTAAGAAGAAGAATATTGTATAATACAATTTATAGATAGACAGTTAACATTAGAAAATAACATTAATTTCAACATAACAATTATAACTGAAAAGATTTTTTACTCCTCACTAACCCAAGGGGGTATAGTGGGGAGTTATGATTTCGCAATTTTTAAGGGTATTTTTTTTATTGCAGATTATCAACCAGTATCATGCTGAGATTGTATTCTGAAAGTTTCATCACAATGTATCTGTGTGTGTGTGCTATGTGCTGTGTGCAGTGTGCTATGTGCAGTGTGCTATGTACGGCGTGTTCATTTTTACTTTATCGATTATAGACTAAAGCACTCATTCGATTCTATTCAAATTTTGCAAATTTGTATATCTGATACTCGATTAGACCCCATTAGATTTTGAAGGATATCTGAATAGTGCTTCTCAATTTTTTTAACTGTCAAATATTTGAAAGTGACCCCAAGCTCAGGAAAATTTTATTTTCAAATTGGTAAAAAGGCACATCACTTTCACAAAATGGAGTTATCAATTTTTCATAATAAAATATTTAACAAAGTCATTTCATGAAAATGATGAATATTTTCCTTACAGAATTTGCATACTTTATAGGATGACTTGTTAGTGAGGAGTTTAGCGTTGGTCACAACCCACTCGTTTTTCATATGGTTTATACTTCGAAAATTTTTAAAGATGTGTATCTTGATTCTTTGATTTATTTTACTTATTCATTTTTTTATGATTTTTCTTTATACATAATAATTGTATTTATTTCATTTCGCTTACTTTATTGTTTCATTCATTTGTTGTTATTTCCTCAAGTATTAAATGTGTAATATTTCACGTGTAAATACGTAATTGGAATACATTTATATTTAAAGGATTATCTGCATAATGTTATGTTGTATATTCTGTGAAAAATATACATTTTAGTTCAGCGAAAAATATTTTATTTTGATTCGAAGGGTGGGTACCTGTTTTACATATTGAAATGTATGCTGAAACTGAGTCTATATAATTATTTCAAAATTAGAACAAAAGATCGAATTTTGTTCCATCGATATTTAAAATGAAATCAATTCTACTAAATATTGTTATATCGTCGTAATAAAATGGTTTCGATCGGGTGTACTATTTCAAAATTAATAATTACAATAATAAGATGGAATTTATTGTTCGAAAATGGAACGCGCAAAATTCAAAGTTTTAAATAATTAACCATAGGGAGGGGGAAAAGGGGTTTCACTTGATACTTGATTAGATTCTAATATTTCTATCCGAGTAGGCACCAGAGACAAAGCACTAGGCATGTCTGTACCCTGTAATACTATAAAACCCCAGCTAACCCGGTCCTGTGAAAGATAATTTGGTGGTTCTGTAATCTGAAACCAGTGAGCGCTGTTTGTAATATAAGATGGCGTCTTTTACACACAAAACTTTGTGTGATGTTAATGGAGGAATATCGTATTTACACTCATATTTATTATGCGAGCCTATCCAATGAGAGTATTGTGTTAGGCATTTGTTGTAGTATGTTTCTCTTATAAACAGGACCGACACCACGCAAATATTTTTTTTTACAACAGTGCTAGTCTTAAAAATGTTTAAATCAGTACTCCATTTTAATTAAATATTTATCTACATTCAATTAAAAAAAAAGTCTATTCACAAATTTGAGTGAAAATTATTTATTTGTAACTTTTGTACACTGGCGAGATTATTGCGAAACGGAACTTTCTTCCAACCAACCAGATTTTATGTTAAATATGCAGTACAATGTGTACTATGGCAATAAGTGAATGTCAAAATAAGTTAATAAGTGTCTTGACAAAAATGAAAATAAGATTACAGATGAAAATTAAAAAAAACAAAAAATAATAATAACATAATAACAGTTCATAGCAATGACAGGATAATGAAAGGAAGAAGGAATCAGGTATTATCAGATAGATAATTTAAATTAACTTATTTGTTCTGCTCTCAATCAACATGAATGTCCCAGCTGATTAGGTTATTGAGAAATAGACAGCGCTTTGAATTATTTTTTTTATTTTACTCAAAAACTTTTTCAAAAAACCTTACCATATTATGTCATATAAATATAACATAATGACACGTTCATTTTAAAATATTATTCGTCTCAAGTAAGAGTTAAACCAATTTAAAATCATGTCATTTCTGTTATAAATTTTAAACAATTCACTTTTTAATTGATTCAGATATAAGCGAAGATTTGCTGATGAGGTCTTTAGGTATTTTGCTGTTCAAAATAAGTTTATCACACAGTCAGTCACAATTCAGTGATAAAAAAGTTATTTCATTTTAAAATAATAAAGGTAGATCACGTAAATTAGGTTTATCATTTAAACAACTAAAAAAAAACACATTTTGTACAATCCCTGAAAATATTTTTTTTTATAAAATGTATGATTTTAAAGCAATTATGATGATTATGTTTATTGCTGGTATCAAATGCCCGAACATGCAGTGCAGGCAACATGGGAACAATAAAAATTAAAATAAACATGACTATCATCATCATCACTGGCACTACAGTCCGCTACGAACCCTGGCCTCCTCCAGAAATCGTCTCCATCCCTCCCTATCGACCGCCAGTCTTCTCCAGTTTATCAGGTCCATTTCTCTTTTATCGCACAGCACGTCGTCCAGCAATCTCTACCTAGGTCTGCCTCTACTTCTTATGCCTTCGGGACAGGTGTCTAAAACCTTTTTTTTAAACATAACTATAGTCAGCGACAAACCATTCCACTCCACGACGAAAATTCTCAAGTTATTTACCGAAAACTATGCCGTTTGATTCTTGTGAAGCTTAGATTTTGGTAGACAACTTATCACAAGGCTGTGTTTCTCGAACATGCTATGATCCAATTTTGTAATCTACTTTGTATTGTTAAAAATTGTACGTAAAACTTTTAACAATCACTTGATATGATGTCCTGTTATCATGTACCGTAGTCTGTCATTTGCTGTTATTTCCATTGTTCTTAATCTCTTGCTGTGTTATTATATTCTATTGTACTGTTGGATATTATACAAAATAAATAAAAATAAAACAAAGATTAAAGTAAAAGTATCGAAAATACTTCGATTTCATAAAGATGTTCAATACTTTTGCTTGTTTCATTGACATTTAATGCCGTTAAACGATTAAATTTTAAACAATTTTATCAAATCAAAGTATTTTAACAACTATGACCGATACTTTTGTTGAAACAACCCAACCTAGTTGGGTACTCCTGCCGCCCCTGTCTATGGTATCGGGTTGTCTATGCCACAGGCTTAATACACACATAGAATGAATAATTGTTTTTGACTTGTTATACTTAAATACTACATTTTATTTAGTTAGGTATATATCTGTTAGAGATTATCCGATCTCTGTATGTATTGTACTAATATTACAAAGATTAAATAACTGGTTATATATTGTTTCTCGATAGATAAATAACAAACGTGTATGTAAGTAAATAATTATATTGTTTTGTAACATCATCCTTCTTGTAATATACAATTACACAAAAGTATCCTATTATGATTAACGTTCATCAATGTAGACATGTCAGTATCTACCTACCTATGTATGTCTTCTCTTTTTTCAAATAATTAGAACATTGTTCAAATAACGAGCCGTTAAATAGGGACGAGACAAATACGATATGAGTTTGCCAGTAACAAAAAATATGTGCCAAAGTACGTACCCATTTTTTGAGTGGCAATTTTGTATAAAAAAAACATGGATGTATATAAGGTAATGGATGGAAGCATAGATAAAATTGTTGTAACCGCGGGGGGGGGGGGGCGTCGCCGCCATCTTGCTCGAACCAAGTTTCATAGTGACCACGGATGTAACTAAAGTAATGGATGAATGCATCGATCAAATTTTTGAAGCTGCAGGGCGATTTCAAGGAAGTGCTGATTATCTTCATGCATATAATTTATTTTAGTAAATGAAGCACAAGATTGGTGTAAACTGGAGTAAATAAAACCATTATTTCACTATAGAAAACAAATATATGTATATAGAAAACTGCATATTTTCAAGACTTTACTGTACCTACATACTCAAAGCAAAGGAATATAAAAAAAATTATAAAATGTATACAATGTATAACAACACTAAAATGTATAATTTATAAAATGTAAATAAAGCAAACCAATAAAAATTATTATGTACTTTTAGAAATTATCCGAATAAGTACAATATATTTACAATATTATATAATGACCAAATTGTATTAAAAATTAAAACTGGTGAAAATAGATTATTTTCTTGATTTTTTAATGGAATTCTACATGTTAACGCCGTCAGCGATAAAAATGCGGTACCTACAATTTATGTATATTGTCAAATGAGATTAGATTAAAAAATGCGTTTAATCTTTAAAAAAACACGTGTGCTCCCAGAAAATACACGTTTTATTTTAATTTTGTATTGCTTCTCGGGCAACTAACAGGTAGGTGCTATGTCAAATATTAATTCAACACGCACCCAATGACAAGTTGCCACATTCTGGAGATTTGTGATATTTATGTGTCCCCACCGGGAATCGAATCCGGGACCTTTAGCTCAGATACCGAACCAACTGGGTCATGAAGGCCGACAAATGTTAAAAAAACACAAGTTACTTTAGGGACATTATTTTTGTCTGTAGAATACCTACAGCCCAATTTGTAATGTATATACATACATATAACAACAACTTCAAAGAACATATTAACGGTGAAAATAATGTTAAAAAAATCTAAAAGACCATTAATATTAAATGCAACACAAATCCACTTACCTAAAATGTGACAATCCTCTTTCTTGGGATGATTTAAATCTACTCGATCGACTTTTGCAACCAAAAGCAGCACACATCACCATATTTCTTTTTATTTAATATTTCATAGAACAAATTACTTACTTATCGGGTCCGAACTTTAGGCCTTGCCACTCCAGTATGCAGCGACGCATATCGCCTTGTCATTTGCCATCAGAAGGTCATTCACATTACATGCACCTTGCATCAGGGGGCATTGCAATAGGTGAGAATCATAGAACAAATAATACACTGTTTCAACACAAAAATGATTTTGAAAATAATAAATTAGGTATGCAAAGGACACCCTGACAGCTAGACGCGAAACGACAGACTGGTTGGAATACCGCGCGGCTTCAAAAATATTACGAATGCCTCTATCTATCCAGTTAGTGTACATCCTTGTGCTACCAGTGCTACATTTGGGTCGAGCAAGATGGCCGCCAGGGGGTTTCTCCACACCCCCTATTGGACTCAAATGTCTTAATACATATTGGTTCGAAAGTTCCATCCATTACATCCATGAAAAAAAACAGTATGCACCTGTTATTTCAAATATTTATTTAATGCGTGTTCAATTTAATTATTTTTTGTTGTTTCATTTATGTTAAAATAATAATCTACGCGTGTCTTCTCTACGAAGGTTGGTTACTACCCCCTATTCAGTAACTATTGTAACTAAAATAGGAACGTTCTAAAATTGTAGATTTTAAATTTACGGTCTTATTTCAGCGTTATAAAATATCAAATTGGACTAAATGGAATAGGAACGTACCTATATTGGCCGGAACGTTCTTAAAAAGTGACTGAATTATACGTATTTTGAATAATTATTAAAATGATGAAAATTTCATAATTTTCATAATTATTCATAATACGTCTGATTCAGTAACTTTTTAAGAACGTTCCGACCAAAAGAGGTACGTTCCTATTCCATTTAATCCAAGTTGATATTTTATAACGCTGAAATAAGACCGTAAATCTAAAATCTGCAATATTAGAACGTTCCTATTTTAGTTCCAACAGTTACTCTATAGGGTGTACTATCAGGCTCTCTCTATTTTATTCAAGGCGAGGTCCGAAATAGTGAGATAGTGCTCTTTCTGAAAAAAAACATTTTCGTCAATGAAAACGATGATTAATATTGTTAAGACGACATTTTTATGCTATGCATTGAATACGTATCATAATATTGTTATACTTTTAATATTTGTTTATAAACATATATCTGATAGCATACACTACTTTATAAACAAATTAAAAATTTTATAAACAATAGCTTGTTATGAAATATAATCCAAAGCTTGTGCCCACCGTGTCACCATTTTTTATCTAACAAAAACAACTTACGTAAATTATTGACACTTACATTCAAAACGATTAATATAAAAAAAAAACTAAATATATTTTTGTAGGTATTCAAAACAAACGATTGAGTTGTGTCCAACGCCTCACTACCAAGCTGCTCCACAAATTCAAATTTTGTATGGATAAATAATTTTCTGAATTTTCGTGAAATGAGTTTGTTAAATTATTTTTGACTCAAATACTTTATTGTGACAACTAGTGTCCGACCGAAGGTCAGATTTTGGCCGAAGCCGAAGTCGAAGCCGATTGTCCGGCCTTAGGTGTAACCTTCGGCCGAAGCCGAAGCGGAAGGTTTGATTTTACTAAAAAAATCGATTAAAATAATAAATAATCTGCTTCAATTAAAATAATAAATTAAAAATCGATTAAAATAATAAATAATAACAGTCGGCAAGCGACACAGGGCCGGCCGAATCTATACACCCGCTACACATGTCATGTTCGCGCATTTTTTAACTGTTTTTAGCGGCTGACAAAAAGCTTCGGTTTCGGCCGAAAATTCTGGTTATTTTTGGCCGTAGCCGAAGCCGAAGGTGTTTTTTTTTGGCCGAAGGTGGCCGAAGCCGAAGCCGAAGCTTCGGTCGGACAACTTGATAAGTATTCAATGCCACTTATGAAAGTGATGTGCCTTTTGAGCAATTCGAAAATAGAAATATCAAATTTAATGTTTCCTGAGCTTGTGATAACTTTGAAATATTTGACAGTTTCAAAAATTGAGAAGCACTGATCAGAATCTAATTCTTCAAAATCTAATGGGATCTAAGCGAGTATTAGATATACAAATTTGAAAAGAATCGAATGAGTACTTAAGTCTAGGTACATATAATCGATAAAGGAAAATAAACACGCCGTGCATAGCACATAACCACACACACGGATAAATTGTGATGAAACTTTCTGAATAATGTTACATATATTCCTTAAAATAAGCAAATGCTTGTGCATAGCCGTAAAGGATAATGATATCGGTCAAGGTTGTTTCGAAACACGATGGTACATAAATACAATCAAGCCATGTCCCTCACGGGGTAGACAGGGAAAAACGTACGCCACATTTTTCTATCTCGGCGCGCATTATCGGCTCGTCGAGATTTATACATCGTCTGTTATTCAAGCTTTTTAAACATCCTCTTTAAGGATGTCGTTCACATGCTCATTTTCTTACACTTGTTCCGTTCCTATCGGCTTTGAATATTTTCTTCTTCGGGTGTTCTTCATTCATTCTTCCCATGTGGCCAAACCATCTCAGCGTAAAAGTAAACTTATTTTTTCAACATTTATCCTAAATAAGATACATTTATAGCATTAGTATAATTTACTATAAAAGTAAGTAAGTCTGAGAAACAGAATCCGAAATGAAGAAATATGGCATCGGACCCGAGTAAGGACTTCATGTATCGCATAGGGAAGCAGTGGGCAGGGCATGTCCCAAGACTAGTTGGTGAGCGCTGGGCCACAAAAATCCTTAAATTCAGACCATGGAAAAACGTAAGGGGCATCGGCAGGCCCCAAAGAAATGGATGCAGATGGCATTAAACAACAAAGATGGAAGGAAACGGAAGAGGCAGTTACATAATAAAGCAATCACATAATTTGTACAGCTTGAGGACGAGGAGAGCTGACCCCAACAGTCTTCATCGACGATAAGTTGGGAAGAGGCCAGGAAGAAGAAGAAGAGACATAATTTGCTATAACATGAAGCAGTAACACAATCTAGTATAAAACAAAGTAGAAACACGATTAACTATAAAATAAAGCAATACCACAATTTACTATTAAATTAAGCAGTAACACAATCTAGTATAAAATAAAGTAGTAACACAATTAACTATAAAATAAAGACAAAACCTAATTTACTATAAAATTAAGCAGTAACACAATCTAGTATAAAATAAAGCAGTAACACAATTTACTATAAAATAAAGCAATAGCATAATTTACTATAAAAATAAGTAGTAACACAATCTAGTATCAAATAAAGTAGTACTTAACACAATTTACTATAAAATAAAGCAATACCACAATTTACTATAAAATTAAGCAGTAACACAATCTAGTATAAAATAAAGCAGTCACACAATTTACTATAAAATAAAGCAACATAATTTACTATAACATTAAGCAGTAACACAATCTAGTATAAAATAAAGTAGTTACACAATTAACTACAAAATAAAGCAATAACATAAGTTACTGTAAAATTAAGCAGTTACACAATCTTATACAAAGCAGTAACACAATTTACTATAAAATAAAGCAATAATATAATTTACTATAAAATTAAGCAGTAATACAATCTAGTATACAATAAAGCATTAACACAATCTACTATAAAAAAGCAGTAACACAATTTTCTATAAAACAAAGCAGCACACAACTTTTTCATAGTTAGTCAGTGATATGTAATGAATACACCTATAATACATCCTTTTCCCTCTGGTCCACATGAAAGACCAGAGGGAAAAGGATGTCTGAAAGACCGCCTTAAGATGGAACGACAGCTGGGAGTCCACATCAGAAATTCTGCACAGCAGGTATCTGTGGCTATTAACAAGTTGGTATATTTAAGAAGAAGATACTTTAAAATATACAAGGCTTCAGAATTGCTCTTTAGTTCAGAATCTGAGGATGAGTCATTCGATACTTTTACTTGGAACTCTTGGAACATATCATCTAGTTTAGAATAGTGCTTCCACTCTTTTTTATCGTCGTTTTCGGGTGTCCCGTAAGGGCCTGGTAATCGAAAATACAACAGGCAAAATGACATAGTTCAGCAATGAGGTTCACCACCCATTCTAAATGTTGTCATTTAAATTAGACAATACTGGTGGGTGAGAATACACGCATATGTTGTGCTTCCTTTTATAAGGAAATATAAACCCGCTCACCTGACGCTGGTTACCCCGCATTGTGGTATATGCCGTGATGGTGTGAATGAATGAATTAAAATAGTTGTGTAGTACCTATAGTGCATTTTCATTGCACATCCCTAATGCGACCAGCGGCCATGTTATGTTTTATTTTATCGCGCGCGGGAAACTGTGTCGTCTTTTTATTGTACATGCGCGCCAATACAATTATTGTAACACGATATTGTTTTCACTTACCGTAAGCCAATATGGCTCGTGCTGCGAGGACCGTTAGAGCTCTTTTTCTTCGACTCGGATAATTGAACACTGGCTGTAATGCGATACACTGTTGCAACATAACCCTTTTGACGGCGGATTTAATATTGGAACATGATCTGCATTCGTTTTGTTGTGATGCCGATTCTGATTCAGAGTTGACATTTTCCAAAAGAAAGATGGCGTCCAACTATCTGCGTCCTTCTATAATTAATACGGCTGCGCTTGCAATAATAATTACCATTTCGTGTTTGTGTCCATTTCTTCCTTCTTGTTTCTTCGCACCGTGAAACATGATATTGTTATCTCCGAAGGAATTTATTTTGGTTCATTTATGCCGTCTGTTAAATTTATTTTAAGTAAACAATTATACCCACATATATGTATACCAAAATGTCCCTCGCGAGTCCACAAGGTAGGCAGAGAGAACCAATCACATTTTAGCCTGTAGGGGCATTAATTTAACCTGTCGCTATATTGAAGCTAGCAATTAAAAGCTTTTGAAATAGTTAACTTTAAATTTAATTTAAGACAAGCAGTGTAGGATTTCACAGAGACAGACACTAATAGAAAGGCTCGGTTAGTTACATATATGTATATTTACAATTCACAATGAAATAAATATGTATATCACAATATCAGCTTTCTCATTAATTGAAGAAAAAATAAATACGATTAAAAATTGAGCAATTTTGAAACGTAAGATTTGACAGTAGATGCTGGTAACTACGATGAAATGTCGAACGCTGCTTGGCCTTTTATATCTACCTCCAGGGAGGTAGTTAAATGAGTACATGCCGGGTCAATGTCCATGGTGTTTCTCGAATGTTCCTCTCTAAATAATAGTACCTACCTATTAAATTTGTATTGTTGTCAATATTCTGGTAGGTTACTGATCTCGTCCTAGTGTAAATTGCACGACAACAATATGTATGTACCTATTCGCCGCGACCTCAATCGCCTCTAAACATCCATGAATCTTATTATAAATGCTACTTTTAAATATTCGTCTGATGTTCAAGCATCCTATGAATGTTTGTTGCTCAATTTTCTTATAAAAGCTCGTATATTGTTCAAGCTTCTTATAAATGTTCGTCTGTTGTTCAAGCTTCTTATAATTTTTCGTCTGTTGTTCAAGCTTTCTATAGATGTTCGCCTGTTGTTCAAGCTTCTTATAATAAATATTCGTCTATTGTTCAAGCTTCTTATAATTGTTTGTCTGTTTTTCAAGTTTCTTATCTAAGAATGTCGTTCACATGGTCGTGCCATCCTTTTCTTAGACGACCTGGTTTATAACTCATTATTTTTACTCCTCACTAACCCAAGGGGATATAGTGAGGAGTTATTTTTTTATTGCAGATTATTAACCAGTATCATGCTGAGATTGTATTCTGAAAGATTCATCACAGTGTATCTGTGTGTGTCCTATGTGCTGTGTGTTATGTAGGTACTGGGTGTTTATTTTACTTTATCGATTATAGACAAAAGTACTCATTGGATTATTTTCAAATTTTGTAAATATGTCCCTATATCTATATAATATTCACTTAGTCAAATATTTCAAAGTGACCCGAAGCTCAGGAAACTTAAAATATGAAATTTTTATTTTCAAATTGGTAAAAAGGCACATCACTTTCATAAAATGGCATTGAATAATTATCAAGTTTTATTTACAAATTTATAAGGCGGTGCCTCACAGAAATATTTACAAATTTCGTCACGTTGTGATACATATACAATAACATTTTCTTATTATAATTAGGTATTATTATTTTACCATTGGCAAACCTTTTATAAGGCCGTCACTTTGGTGTGATTCATCGCGAAATTATTATGTTATCGACATCTTAATAACATGTAAACATGACAATATCAATATTAATTCTTCTTCTTCTTCTTCCGATGGCTCTACAGCCCATATCGAGCCTTGGCCTCCATCAATCGTCGCCTCCAACTCCTCCTGTCTACCGCTGCTGTCCTCCAGTCTGCGACTTGCAGTAATTGTTCCGCATCCCTTTTCACTTCGTCCTCCCATCGCAGCCTGGGTCTGCCGACCTTTCTTCTTCCACCCGGATGTCCCTCAAGGATCCTCTTGGGTGCCCGTGATGACGGCATTCTCTGTACATGCCCAGCCCATCTCAGCCTGCTCAGTCTAGCATGTACAGAGAGCCTAGGAGTCTTATAGATGCTGTATATTTCATCATTATACCTTATTCTCCAAGCTTCTCCATCATTCACGGGTCCCAGTATTTTCCGTAGCACTCTCCTCTCAAATGTATCCAGCATCTCTGCGGATCTTGCTGTCATCGTCCACGCTTCGCTCCCGTATGTCACCACTGTTCTTATTATAGTCTTATACAGGGTGATTTTTGTTTTTCTGTGAACACTTTTTGATTTAAGCACCGGGAGCAGAGAGAAGAATGTTTTGTTACCAGTTGTGATCCTTCTTATTATTTCTATGTGGTCTTCATTTTCCTTGGTTATGGTGGACCCCAGGTAAGAAAATTCATCAACTACCTCGAAGTTTCGATCCCCAAACTGAATGCTGCGTAGAGGGTTATTTCTTGAGTTTCTGGATTGTTTCATTAGTTTCGTCTTGCTTTCATTAATTTCCAATCCAACCTCATATGCTGTTGTTTCCAATGGTTCAAGAACCTCTCTTACAGCTTTCAATGATCTTGCCACTATGTTGAGGTCATCCGCGTATCCTACTATCTGGCTGCTTTGGAAGTATATGTTAGGGTTTGCGTTACTGTGGAATGTTTTGCGAATGACATATTCCAGACTAAGATTGAATAATGTAGGGGCCAATCCATCACCCTGCTTGAGTCCTTGCGACACCATGAATTCATCTGTAAGCTCTCCTCCAATCTTCACTTTGCATTTTGTATTAAACATTGTTGCTTTTATCAGTCTGACTAGTTTTGTCGGTATCTTGAATGCTAATAATATGTCATACAGTTTTTCTCTATTTATACTATCATAGGCTTGTTTGAAGTCAATGAACAGTTGGTAGATATCAATGTCGAATTCCCAGCACTTGGTAAGTAACTGTCGAACTGTAAAAAGTTGATCACTTGTTGACCTATCCCTTCTGAAACCAGCCTGGTATTCTCCTATGATTTCCTCTGCATAACATTCCACTCTTCCTTTCAGTATTGTAGTCAGTAGTTTATAAGCCGTGCTCAACAGTGAAATCCCCCTATGGTTCTCACACTTAAGTTTATCCCCTTTTTTATATATAGGACATACGATACTTGTTTGCCATTCCTCAGGTATTTCTTCCAAATCCCAAATCTTATTGAGCAAGCTGTGTAGTAACCTGTGTAGTTGTTCGCTCCCATACTTCAGTAATTCGGATGGCATGTTATCAATTCCAGGTGCTTTATTATTTTTCATTCTCTTTAACACCTGCTTCACTTCAATGAGTGAAGGGGGAATGATTTCCTGGTCGTCCTCCAAGGGTATTTGTGTTGTCTCGTTTCTTAATTGTGTTTTCGGATTTAGCAGTTGCTTGAAATATTCCTTCCATCTACATTTTATGTTTTCTGAATCAGCTAAGATATTTCCATCTGTGTCCCTACATAGATTTGTATTTGGCTTAAATCCTTTCTTAAATATGTTTACTCCTTTGTAAGCTTCACGAAGATTATTGTCTTTGAAGTCTTGCTCTACCTTCAGTAGGATATTGTTCAAATAAGCTCTTTTCTTTCTTCTTAGGAGTTTGTTAGTGTTTCTTCTGGCCTGTTCATACGCCTGTCTCTTAGCTCTTGTACTCCGCTCTATGCATAACTTCCTAAGTTTATTTTTATTTTCTATACTGTTATGGCATTCTTCGTCGAACCATGGGTTTCTAGCTTGTCTCTGTCTGTTTCCTACACCAATCTCAGCCGAGTTTAAGATTGCACTCTTGAGTGAATTCCAATCTTCTTCCAATGTTTCCTTGGAAGTTACCTCATTCAGTGCATTAGGCAGGTTGGTACTCAGTGCAGCCTTGTACTGTTCCAATCCACTAGGGGTTTTGAGGGCCTCCACGTTTAATTTTGGGGGGACTTGCTGTTTACAGGGCCTATTATTAGATATACGGCTTCTGTAGGTAGTAACCACCATGTAGTGGTCTGAATCGCAGTTTGCTCCCCTGTAGCTTCTTACATTTAATATACTGGAGGCGCCTCTTTTTTCGATGAGAATATGGTCTATCTGATTATGATGTCCACCGTTGGGAGATGTCCAGGTCCACTTATAAATATCTTTCCTAGGGAATTGTGTGGATGATATCACCATATTCCTGGATGCTGCAAAGTCAATTACTCTTAGTCCATTATTATTACTCTCCGTGTGGAGACTGTGTATCCCAGTGATGTGTTGGTATGCTGGCTCTTTACCTATTTTGGCATTGAGATCACCAATAACCATCTTTATATCATTAGAGGGTAAAGCATCAAATACCTGTTCTAGTTTTTGATAGAAGGTATCTTTTACTGTGTCATCCTTTTCCTCTGTTTCTGCGTGCACATTTACCAGTGATACATTAAAAAATCTGGTCTTTATGCGCAGGACACACAATCTCTCATTGATGGACTTGAAACCTATGATGCTCCCCTTAACTTTCTCATCTACTATAAAGGCTACTCCAAGTGCATGTTTTGTGTTGCCGCTATGAAGTATTGTGTGGGTTCGGGTGTCAAAAATTTCGCATCCCAGCCATCTAGTTTCCTGTACAGCCATTATGTGTAACCCATATTTCTTCATCTCTCCAGTCAGTTGTCCAAGAGCTCCACTCCTATATAACGTCCGCACGTTCCATGTACCGATTTTCAAGTCCGTTTTCCATTTGCCAGGTCCAGTCAGTTTTCCAGTCGGTGTCCGAGGTTTCGTATTTGGTTTCGTAATAAGTATTTTTTTGCGGGGAGAGGTTATTAGCCTCTCGCCCAACCCCCTACCAGGAGGACCAGGGTTTTTCTGTAGGGGTTTTCCTTCCCTTAGCTGGGGGGTTCCGGTTTTATGGCGCCGGAGACTCGCCATTCATCCTCTCCTATCTGCTATGGCTGATGGTATTGCCATTAGCCACATTGCCCGGGGTTCGCGGGGCTTTAGAGGCCACTCGTGGACGCTAGGAGTAGGACTATTGGTAGTGTTGCTGATTGAATGCAACTGTGGCTTTACACGGTATTTAAAGGATACATATTTTCCAGCAAAATATGTATCTCCGTGACCCTACCAAAATTAGAACCCCATATCAATATTAATACGAGTAGGTATTCGCCTACCTAACGGGGTTATTCATAATGTTAGTTATGTTATGTACCTACCTTAATTGTTAATGAATAATAATTAAAATAAATAAATAATACACAACTTTATAACTTTATTGGGATAGTACTTTTTTTATTTATTTAACATAATAATTTTACAATAACAAATCAAAATATAATTCACAGGTAATAATATTTTTACAATTTTTCTTTGCAGTGCCTCATCAAAAAGATTGCAATCTTGTGCTTGATGAGGGAAATCACTTATAAAAAAAATAAAAAAATATCAAAACAAACCAATTAAACAAAGTCAACAATAGAGTAATTAAATCAAATCAACATGAATAAAAAATCAAATAAACATTAAAAAAGTTTGAAAATATATGAAAATGAGAAATATACAAAATAATACTTATTTGAAATATTTGAATAAATACTTATTTGAAAAAAAATTGTAATAATTTTAATATTTGTACTTAAAAATCTATGTTTAGGTATTTGGTACTAATAATAGAAAAAAAAATGTAAACATGGTATGTTTTACACGTTAATACCGACTACAGCAAAGCCTTCGACAAAATCAACCATAATATACTATGTAAAAAACTTGCTAACCATGGTATTCATGGAGACCTACTCCGCTGGGTGTCATCTTACATAACAAACAGATCTCAGGCTGTTGCCGTGGGTGGGTTTGCATCAACTTGGAGAACGATTACATCCGGTGTACCTCAGGGATCCATTTTGGGCCCCTTACTTTTTTCTATCTACATAAATGATATCGCAACTCGTTTCCATTCTGCTAAAATACTTCTTTTTGCGGATGATATGAAGATTTTCCTTCCCATCAACTCAGTTAGTAGTTGTGTGAGCCTTCAGGAAGATCTTGATCGATTGTCCCAATATTGCCATGAAAATAAACTCTTTATAAATATATCTAAATGTTACAAAGTTACCTTTACTCGTAACCGTAATGAAGTAATCCATAATTATAATATTTCTGGGTCGCTCTTATCAAACAAAGACTGTGTATGTGATCTTGGAGTTATTCTGGACTCAAAACTTACTTTTGAGGCTCATATTAATAGCATAGTCACTAAGGCAACAAAGAGCCTGGGTTTTGTTCTAAGAACATGTAAATTTTTCACCAACTTCAGAACGTTCTTGCTCCTTTACAATAGTTATGTTCGTCCACATTTAGAGTATTGTTCACAGATTTGGAACCCACGCTACAGTAAATACGTTGATCGACTAGAAAGAGTCCAAAAACGATTTCTAAAATTCTTAAATTTCAAATCATATAACATATACAGTTCTTATGATGAAATTGAGAAACATTTCCGAATGAAAAAAAATCGTACACAGGAGAGAAGTTGCGGATCAAATGTTTCTCTTTAAAATTATTAATTCAAAAGTTGACTGTCCTGATTTATTAAATAAAATTAACTTCCATGCGCCGTTGCGAAATGGCAGATTGAACTACTTGTTTTATGTTCCTCGAAGTAACACTAATTCTAATCAAAATGAGTTTATCAAAAGGGCTTGTAACTTCTATAATGTCAACCTCTCAGCCAGTATCACACATTCTGATATATTCACCGCTAGTAATAACGCATACAAAAATTCTCTCTATAAGTGCATAGCATGAACTCGTATGTTGAATTTTTTTTTTGTTAGTTATTTGTGTTTTTTCTAATATTATCTTTTGTATACCTTTATTTACATTTTGAGTTGTTGTTTGTAACGAAAATATTACAATTTAACTGTCACAATCCTTTTCCCATCCTTTTCCTTTCCCGTCACAGGCAAACATACATCTTAGTTATATTTAAATTTATGATGTTTAAAATGTTTTATATTTAATATCTGTGGACATATGTAATTGGTCTGTTTGTTTTTATTTTATAGTGTTTCCATTTTAGTATTTTAAGACTGTATTTGTCCCTAAATAAATAAATAAATAAGTGAACATGACATGTTTTACACGCAAATAACATGTAAACATGACCTGTTTTACACGTTAATAACGTGTGAACATGACATGTTTTACACGTAAACAACATGTGAACATGACGTATTTTACACGTTAATAACATGTGAACATGACATGTTTTACGCTTTGATAACACGTAAACATGACATTTTTAACATGATAATAACACGTAAAACAATTATGTTTAGATGGATGGTGCCATAATGTTAGTGCGCTGGGATAGTTATCCAGTGGTCGCCAAGTTTGAATCGACCGATTTCGTTCACCTACATATAGCACAAACATTTATATTTAGTATAGGGAATGTATGACGATATATATGTACTTGTTAGGACATTTAAAAAAAATAACTAGAGGTGTCAAATGTGTCGCATATTTTTTATGATGAATCATACCAAATTCAAGCTTAGACGAAATTATACTAAAGTACGAATCCATATTTGACATTTGTACTGTGTAGGATGTTAAGATATGAAGTAGTATTTAAAGAATTATATTATTCAAAACAACAACGCAAAGGATAATGTAGGTATATCCAGTATCGAGGCGAACAGCATCCAGACCGTTTATCTCTTTGAAGATATCATATGACTGACATTGTACTTGTAGTTGGGTGGCGGTGGACGTTCCAGAATTAACTCGAGATTAAAGAAAGCATCGTGCCTTTGAAATTGTACCCGGGGTATCCCATTGCTAAAAATGTAAAAAAATATACCTACAATGGATGAAATTCCAAGATGTTTTCGGTGATATGTGAAACTTTTAAAGACAAACATATACTTACCTACTTACTTATTTAGATATCGTATACATACCTATATCTGGGTGATGGCTAAGTGTTTAATGAGTTGCACGGCTAAAAAATATATTTGAGTTCACTACTATAACGATTATGTTATAACCATAGAATTATAATATACTATAATTCTATGGTTATAACCATGAGCTAGCGACTCCTGATTTACGTCATAATATAAAGGTTGATTTTTTCTGTACAAGAATACGACAGCGGGTAATACCAGTTGCATGTAACACATGAGATCCAATTGTCGATGGGGATAGAATGAATAGTTCAAGAATACATAGGTACCAAACTATAAACCCAAAAATCCAAATTATTGAATATTTAAAGATATTTTGTATTTTACACTAAATATGTAGGATTATGTGGAGGTCAGTCCTTTTTTCCTACCCCGAATATGTATGGATGTTTGTATGGAGATTAAATATCAAACTATTGAGAGCCTCCATAAATATTGTGTATAATGCCATACAAATTGTATGATATCTTGTCACTAAATTCAATTTTTACAAATGTTGTTAAGAAATGTTAGAAATGTACGACTATAATGTATGTACTTTATATAGAAAATAAAATTAACTAGAAGGGGTGTTTCGGCGTTTTTCGATATTTAAAAAAAATATAGATAGTGAAACACATTGGACGAGCGGTATGTAAATAAATATCTCGCTGTCCGGGTGTGTATGCAAATAAAAATCTTTCCCAACCTTTCTTTAAAAAATTTCTTGCCCAACCACACATAAATTTGTCACAAAAATATGATTTTCTTTATAAAACAATTTTGAGAAACCCTGGAACTTTTTCATAAAAAAAAAGTTTGAGATTTGTCTACATATATAAAAATTTTCAGCGTTATAGTTTCTATGGTTTTTATATGAACCATGAGAACTCATGGTTTACGGAAATAACAGACCTTAAAATGCTGACAGTTGAAGCGTTATAGTATATATAGATTTGTTTTATATTTACTAGTTGCATATAACACATGAGATCCAACTGTCGATAGGGAAAGTATGTATAGTTGAAGAATAAGCAGATACCAAACTATAAACCCATAAATCCAAATTATTGAATATTTTAAGATATTTTGTTTTCTATACAACACATGTAGGTATGTATGTCAAGATAGGATAGTATGGAGGTCAGTCCTTTTTTCCTACCCCGAATATGAAAACAGTATGATGGTATGTATGTATGTTTGGAGATTAAGTATCAAACTATTAAGTCTTCTTAGATATTGTGTATAGGCGACTGCCATAAAAATTGTATGATGCGATGTCGTCATTAAAATAAATTTTTATAAAAATTGTTAAAAAAAATTGAGATGTACTACTACAATGTTAATATTTTTTATAGAAAATTAAATTATCTAGTTGGAGTGTTTCGGCTTTTTCGATATTTTCAAAATCTTTGGAAAAAAAGGCAGTTAAACACATAAATTAATCATTAAAAAAAAATTCTTAATAAAAAATGTTTGAGAATAGCTGCAATTTTTTTGAAATAGCAAATTTGAGATTTTGTAATTGTCTATATTCATACCAATTTTCAGCATTCTAGCTTTTATGGTTTCTGAGATATATGGAAAAATAAATAAAAATTCAAAAGTTGATAACCCCTGACTGAAACAAAAATTCAAAATTCTGAGTATAAAAGTTTTGTAGGCCTATAACTATTTATATATTTTGAAATTTTAAGATCTGTGAATTGAGCGGATCAAAAGTTATAAGGGACGGACGGACACAGACACACGAAATGTTCTACTCCGAATTCTGAGTAAATCCGTATATATATCATATATGCTGCGTAGCCTCTAAGTTGGTGTTTTTTGACTTCAAAATTGGAAATCCATGAAAAATGTAGACCGTGCATACAAATCTCGCGTATCCTGGCTTGATACTTTGTCGATATGTTAAGAGAACAAAGTTCTCTTGAATAAATCGACAGTTGGACTACGGAAGACACGAGATCACGCCTTTTATTTATAGAAACTTTGGTTGGTGGAAACCCCCCAACAGATACCTTTAACAGATATAATATAACAATTAATTAAACTTAAAATATGTCTGTCTGTCTGTCTGTCTGTCTGTCTTGATCAACCAAAGTGTCTGTAAAAGGAAAACGTGTATTATAAAAGTCTTCCGTAGTAAATATTAAACATAAAAAAATACGCTTATACTGTAACATTTTATACCTAATGTCGAGTTAAAATATACATTTTCAACGCATTGAAGGCTATTATTATCTCTGAATGCTACCAGAACTCAGGGTTCATATTATTATCCAATTGTTGTGAAAACTCCGATGGTAGATATCATTTAACAGAAAAAAAACAAACTTAATAGGTACTATGACGTTGGTATGGCCTATGTATATACTCATCAGGCTGTATTTCTCGAACTAAGATTAAAGTAAAAGTACATATATTATCGTAAAAATACTTTAATGTTATAAAATTGTTCAATATTTTTGGTTGTTTCATTGATATCTAATGCCGGCGTTAAACGACGCAATTTAATGAAATCAAAGTAGGTGTTTTAACCATACCATTATTGATATTTTTGTTGAGCCTAGATGTAAGTCTAGCAGTCACCGGGACGCGTATTTACGTTTCCGTGTTGATTAGAAGGCAAGTATTGCCTCGAATTAGGCACTGGTTTGTAGCGCTAATGTACTTAAAAACTCTTGTTGAATTTGAGGCACGTGTCCTCCAAATGCACATGGTTTAGCGACGCAAACTGTTCCTGTTAATACGTGTTCAATTCGAGGCATTCAATAATTGAATATGGAACATATAATATAGCCATTGAGATCTGACTGCTGAAGGTCCCGAGTTCGATTCCCGGTGGAGACACAGTTTTTAATTGTGTTTTCATTCCGGATCTATGAGACGATTAATATCGTAAGTCTCCAGAATGTGGCAACTTGATATTGGGTGCGTGTTAAATTAATACTTGACATAGTACCTATTACATAAAAAAAACATAGTTTTTATCAAAGTTTGTGATTGACTGGTAGAAATTGCCAACAGGCAACAAGTCTGCCACTTTGGGTATGTGACTTTTTTTTATAATTAAATATATTTTAACTATTATCATTACAAAGTTTAATATGTTTTTACTAGGTGAAAAATGAATGTGAATATATAGAGTAAACAGTAGTGATCCATTAGGTATCCCTGGTGTCTGTCACATGTTATTTAAGGAAGCTATAAAAGCAGTTTCACTATACCAAGAAGGTGTCGTATTATGTGTCAATCAAAATATCAATTAATGCATTGTCGATTCTTTACTTTGCCTTTCAATCAATACCTTGCATATAATAATAAACTATAATACATTGTCTGACATGTTTGTTAACCATATCACTTTTCATACGTGAAAATTATCTACCTACCAATTAACTTCGCATATGTAGGTACATTATTTTCTTTTTTAAAGAACATAACAGCTGTCAACATTTTTGTTTAAACGATTTGGTAAATCTCTAGTTACTGTATAGGTAGGTACAAATCTTTTATTTAGTTTCATTCACAGGTGTGGTTTGAGTCTTGGAATATTTCTTAATTTTTCTTTGTGGAGACGAGTTATTTTTTTAACAGATTTTTAAATATCTCAATAGAGACGAAGTTGGAATATTAACTGTAGGAGAACCGGGAAATCAAGGCACCTACAGGGCTTACGACCTGTCATCGCCTGGCTTACGTGATCACTTTATGCGCTTGCGCAACGTTCACCAATTATGCCTTTTTAATGAGATCTATATATTGTAATACTGAAATTCTTTTCGCTTGAAAATAAGGAATTTTACTACAGCCATCTATGTGTGAAATTATGAACAACATTCTTATTATTATTTTTTATATTTATTTTTGTTGTAACGCCATCTATCCAGAGAATTGGTTTTTTGTAAATAATGAGAGCAACAATTCTTATACCTGAGGTGACAAATGCATTTTTCGCAAAGAAGAAGTTTCGCATAGTAAAAATTCCTTATTTTCAAGCGAAAAGAATTTCAGTATTACAATATATAGAACTTTAGATCTTCAGTCTATTCAAAATTGAATTGATAGGGATCTCATTAAAAAGGCATAATTGGTGAACGTTGCGCAAGCGCATAAAGTGATCACATAAACCAGCCGATGACAGGTCGTAAGCCCTGTGGGTGCCTTGATTTCCCGGTTCTCCTACAGTAAATATTCCAACTTCGTCTCTATTGAGATAATTAAAAATCTGTTAAAAAAATACCTTTGACTCCCGACAGGGAAAAAAATCCAATGTTTGCGCATATGCAATAATAACAATATTCGAGACGAGTTATTTTTGATTTTGTCATTTATTATTAGGTGGATACACTTTTTTCAAAGGTTTACGATTCCTGTGTGGATTTTTAAAGAGCTCAATTTTACTGTACCTACCTACACATTATCAAAACAAAAATTGAAATAAATATTCGAATTTTCAAGTGTTTGAGAGCATTTTGAGATATGTTCTGAAATTATTTAATATGTTGAAGAAATTCAATGCTGTGTATGACAAAAAAAGTGATGATATAAAAATATGAAGTCGATTGAACTTATAGTTCGATCTTTACAGAAGACACAAAATTTATTAGTAAGTACGACATTCACACAAAAACATCTGCGTCCTTCAACTCCCCCCTTTCTTTCCAAATCATGTGAAGATTGAAAAAGATTGCCTCATGTCACTAAACTCGAATTTGTGAACATAGTTATTGTACTTGTTCATAAAACAAATTAGAATTTATCAATGTGTTAGTTTTGGATCACCCTGTATCTAAATCGTAGAAGGATATCCGTGACTTGCAGTAGTAGGTAACTAAATTTATCTATTTGTGAAAATATTATACAGGGTGTTGTTGTTATATAGTTTTAGTTTTAAGTTTCTCGGCGTCGATAATTTTAGCCGTATAGTAATGGGCCATTAGACCACCATAGCTCGGTGACAGGTACAGGGTGTTCCTGTATCTGCTGACACTGATATAATATATTATTATTAATTTAATTAGTGTCGTTTAAACTGAAAAGTTTAACGGTTTAAACCAAGATTAAATACGAAATTAATAGTTTACAGGTCGTAATGTTAACGGTGGAGTTATGTGTATTGCTTATATTATTATATTTTATGGACATTTAAGTTTGTCTCTTATTATTTGATATTATGAAAGTATTTTGATAAGTTTGTGATCCATTTTAATTAAAAAGATTATAATATCCTCTATTATGAATTAGAGAATTAATACTACACAGTACCTAAACCCCAAACTAGTAATATCTTGAAATCGAATCGCTGAATTTTTTTATAAGTATTTTTTATTTTATTATTTATATTTATTATTTATTACTTCTCGGGCAACTAACATGTACTATGTCAAATATTAATTTAACACGCACCCATTAACAAGTTGCCACATTCTGGAGACTTACGATATTAATCGTCTCACAGATCCAGACTGAAAACGCAATTAAAAACTGTGTCTCCACCGGGAATCGAACCCGGGACCTTTGGATCAGCAGTCAGATACCCAACCAACTGAGCCACGAAGGCCGACATACATATATATATACCTACATATTGGTGTATGATAAAAATATTTGACCAAAAAATTATATCTTTTATGAATAGATATATGACTTGAAATTTGGGTATTTTAATGAATTATTTGATTAGATTCGGTATTTCACAGTGAATCAAGAAAAATATATTATATTGACAATAAGCGTGGTGTTTTTTTTTGTATACCAACAAATTATTTTGTTTTCGGCAGTAAAAATAAGCTTTGATGGGTTTCCGATTGAGTTTAATTTCAATTCGTGTATATTTATTTTTTAAATTCATATTAGGAAATATTGTTTTTAAACTAGAACTGTAGGTATAGTTTGTAAGTGCGAGCTCTCTAGTCAATGTAATTATGTAGGTACATAATTACTCTACTATAAAATTACACAATTATACAATACAAATTTTATCATTTTACGATAAAAATAAAGTAAATTAAAAACTAATAATTTTACCAACATAATTGTAATCTAGGACAGCCTGTACAAAATGAGCTAACCGCAAACACCACTAATGGATTAATTCATACTACCATCGCCACCAGTAGCTGGCAGTTCAATGTTGTGTGACTTTGTGATCACACTGTACTTGCTAAGTCACATTAATGTCATTTTAATATTATGCATTATGAAGGATAGGAATTATAGGTCCATGAAGAGGATGTATAACAAGGTCAGAAATAAGAACATTAAGAAATAATATACAAGATTATTAATTAAATCATTAATATACTGAAAATTTTCATCTCAGAATGGTTTGGCCTCACGAAAAGAGTGGACAAAAATCCATGATCGAAGAACGTGAATGATATCTTGAGTAAAAATACTCAAACAATAGTCAAGCTGTAAAAGATTATGAATAGTCGTGTATGAGCCATTATACTAATACCAAGATAGAAGAGTGTGGTGTAATGGTATGTACCTTAATATGCAATAATCGCATACCTAATACTTTATAAGCCAGTATTTGATAGGCGACGCAGTAGTGTGTATTTAAAATAGTTGCATGTAACACATGAGATTCAATTGTCAATAGCGATAGTATGTATAGTTGAAGAATAAGTACCTAACTATAAACCCATGAATCAAAATTATTGAATATTTTAAGATATTTTCTTTATATATAAGATGAATAAAATGGGTATCAGAGGCAGTCTTCTAAAATGGTTTGTTAATAACTTATCTAATAGAAATCTTTCTGTAAAGATAGATGGTTACTTATCTGATTCATTCTCTGCTACAAGTGGCATTCCTCAGGGATCTCATTTAGGTCCCATTTTGTTTATATTATTCATTAATGACATCATAAATATATTTAATGACGTCAATGTTTTAATATTCGCTGATGATCTATAGAGCCATTAGTCATATAAATTAGTGTCTGATTGTCCAGGATAATCTGGTTAGACTTTATGAATGGTGTGAATTAAATAAATTACCTCTTAATATTGATAAATGTCAAATAATTACTTTCTTTAATATAAAAAAACAAGATTACCTTCGATTATTCTATTAATGATGTAAAGTTGACTAGGGTTTCACTTGTATCTGACTTAGGAATTATCTTTGATGAGCGATTAACCTTTGTTATGCATATAAATGACAGATCTAAAAAAGCGTTGAAGATGTTAGGCTTTGTTGTGCGAACATCTAATATCATTGTCTGCTATCAAACATCTCTATTGTTCTTTGGTTCGCAGTCAACTGGAATATAACTCAATTATTTGGTCACCACATTATAATATTCATTCCAACAAATTGGAAAATGTTCAGCAGAAACTTTTACGTTATGTAAATTTCAGACTTGGAATATCTTTGTACGATATAAACTATGACTTCCTAAGAAATTCACTCTGCTTGCCGAAATTATCCAATAGAAGAATTATGTCGGACTTGATTGTCCTGTACAAGATCATATATTCTGAATTTGACTGTCCATCATTGATTTCATTGATTAAGTTTCATATACCTAACAGATTTACGAGGCACTCATCAATATTTCATTGCGGTATAATGTGGACCGAAGCCCATAGACATTCTCCGTTTCCCAGAATTCATCGTTTGGGGAATGAGTATGCTTTTGTTGCTGACATTTTCGATGTAAGCTTATACAAATTGAAAATTGAACTAAGATCGGTATTGATTTCGTAACATTTTCAATTGTATTTTTTCTATTTTTTTTTCATTTTTAATTTCTATTTTATATGTTTATGTTCTTTATATTTTTTTAACTTTCTCTTGATTTTTATATCTGCTTATGTAATTATTTGTATTCTTGTTACTTTCTTTGTTTTTTTTTATCTTTTTATAATTTGTATTTGAATAAGAATTATAATTCTAAATAAGGAAAAACTATTTTTATTTTCGTTTATATTTATATACCTACATATATGTTTACTTTTTGATTTTTATATTTTTAACTTAAGATGATGTGATGTATCTTTATTCTGTACTTTTTTATGTAAATTGTTTTTTTTACCGTAAATAAATAAATAAATATTTTGTTTTCCATCAATAAATGTAGGTATGTATGTCGAGATAGGATAATAATAATAATAATGAACACTTCCTTGCACCCTGCGCGAGTGGCGAGTTAATTGCCGTATGGCAATTTCTTCCAACTAACCAGTGTTTCCAGCCCAGAGAAGCAATATTTGCGCGAGAAATAAATTTAAATAAATTTCTCCTCTGCTATGAATCGAACCCAGGACGCCCGCACAGAAACCAAACGGCTTTCCAACTGTGCCACGGCGGATAGTATGGGGGTCATTTTTTTTCTTGTCGCTCACTTAGCGTTCTGTGAAGGGGCCGTTTACAGTTCCCATATGCAGAGCGGGTGGCGGTGGAAGTAGCGAAATATTTCATGAAACTGTTATCAGAGTAGGTACGTCAAGTATACAAGATAAAAAATTAAAAATAAGTGTTAAATATTAAAAAATTATACGCAAAAATCATTCGATGTAAGTAATCTTAAAATAATTTTAAGTCCTTCTAATAGAAAAATCATCCTACAACTGATCAAATTAAAAATATGTAAAACACGAACCTATTAAAAATGATTTATTGTACGGCGTCGGATAACTTACTAATGATAAAATATTATTTTTTTATTGTTACCATTACGCACTTCCTCAAACTATACTACCTATCAACAGGGGCGTGCCTAGAAACTTCGTACTAGGCAAACCCTGACAGAAAATTGGGAAATGTTTTGTTTGCATCGTTGTTCATTTGAGTAGCCATGAAGATATTTTAAAATCACATGCCAAAAGAATATTTACATTTGTGGCCCTGTCAAGCATCGTATCTAAACACGGTTCAATTTTTAATCTTGTAGTATGGTTTCAATAATTTTTTTTTACATAATATTCATAGGCATGCCAAGATTTTCGGCTTCTATGAGCAATTCCGCTACTGCCTATCAACTGTGCTGATTCCTGATTATAAATATTTAAAGTCTTTTCGTTGAAATAAATCACAAGTTTAAAATATCGACGATTAAATTGTAATTTAATTATTAGCTGTGAGGCACCGGCTTAGAATAGTGCTTCCACTCTTTTCTATTACTGTTTTCGAGTGTCCCGTAAGAGCCGAGTAGTCGAAAATACAACAGGCAACAATAACATCTGACATAGTTCAGCAATGAGGTTCACCACCCATTCTGAATGTAGTGCCTTTTTAGGTGAGACGAGACTGGTGTGTGGGTATACACATATGTGTTGTGCTCCCTTTTATAAGGCAATGCACACCCGCACACCTTTCGCTGGTTACCCCACATTGTGGGATATGCCGTGATGGTATGAATGAATGAATGAATGAATGAATTCTACTACGATTAATTAATATCGAATTTTATTGGTATATTCTTAGATAAATCTAAAATTTCTTAATTACGGCTAAACGATTTTGGAATAATGCCAGTGGTTGACGTAATGAAGGGTTATATTATTATTTTTCGAGAATGCCAAAGTCTTTTGATCACGCTAACTTAACAATGTGGTGTATTTTCTAATTTTTTCATCAAATGATTTTATAATATAATTTTGGTTTCAAGTATGTATTTATAAAATTTTAAGTTGTTTTCGTTTTCATATTAAACATGGGGTTAAAATAGCAAAAGAAAGCCATAGACGAAAGTATTCAAAACAGATGTATAACATGACACGTATCAAAAAGATATTAAAGATAATACTGTCCATCGGCTAACGAGACCCCTCCACCTTTCCCTCACTCCTCACCCCGACCCACACCATCCTCTATCTACATCATTCCTCTTGTCCTGACTCCCAACAGTGTCCGGTGACAAAGAACACTCTATACCAGCTATACACACTAGTATTATTAAAACTTACACTTCTTTGTCTACACGACTTTTGGTTCACACGGTATTTTACTCATGTTAAATTTAGTTATTAGTAAAAAAATATAAAAAAACTCATTTCCGAGATTATTTTATTTGGATGAAAAACCTAATAAAGGGGAAGGAATTGCCATCGTGGCAATACACTCGGTGCAAGGAAGTGTTTAAGTTATATTTTTTGTGTTAATTTTGTTTGTTACGATTCACTTTGTTTAAACCACGAATTAGTTATTTGATACGACCAGTTTCAAAGCGACCGCTCCTTCCTTAGGACGGAAGACAACTGAGGAAGAAGCGGTTGCTTTTAAGTTGGATCATAACAAATAACTCAATCGTGATTTAAACTATATGAATTTTAATAATTTATAATGTGCCTCAAACTTTATCTTAGAAATATACCATCATCATCACGCCGTATCCCTACTTGGGGTATCATATTTCACGTTGATTTGCATGGATGAAAGAGAATGCCATATGGCATTGCGTGTAGGTTCTTGTATTCAATGAATAATCAAATTGAAAAATGATTAGAAAACATTGTCTAATGGGATTTTATTTTTATTTTGTGTCCAATATTTGTTTATATTAATTACAAAAAGATAAATTAATCTTTTTATAAAATTGAATATTATTATTATTTTCTTAGCTGACCGCAGTTCGCCAATTAGTTACCACTGTCATACAGGGTGTTCGGTATTTAGTTAAACTAAAAATACATCATTATTTAATACATGGTATGTATGTATAGATATATAGGTGCCTACTTGTTAATTATCAGAGATAGTTTTTTCAAAAGTCCTTTTGTCGTCTGAGTAAAATGAGATCCTTATCACTGTCACCCTATACATGGTACTAGGAGTACAGGGTGAGTAATAACGAAAATAAATTAATGATCATTTTATATTATTATGTTTTTCAGTGTTGAAATACGAGAAGCTTAAGAAAGAAGAGCGCACGTATAGAATATTGTATGATAAAAGGTGAGGATGAAGTATGCCAGGACAGGAATGTGTGAAAAACGTGTCTCAATAGATATATAGATACCTACTGTGGGATAGAAATTCAACAACAAAAATATTTTTTATCAATTAATTTATCCAAAAATGGCCCTCGAGCTAAAGATAGGCGTAGACTATGAACCTCGATAGTTTCACACTCCTGTTTAGGCTCACAATCAAGCCTAATTTGAATGATATAAAATAATTTCGGCACTTGCTTTCTTCAAAGGTTTACGGTATCCTATGTAAATGTAATTCATGATGAACTTTCCCACTGTACCTAAACATACCACAGACCAATAAATCTATAAAAGACATGAAATGAGCGAAATTTCTTGGTACACACTGCATTATCTTCTTATATTAGATCGTGGATATGTTTTTCGAGAAAGCTATTCCTGTGAAGCCGAGGTCCAGCCATCCCTCCATCTCTTCGGTGGTCTTCCAGGGAGGCGATGCCCTGGTGGAATTTCGTTTGCCGCTATGGATGGGATTCGAGATGCGTCTATCCTGTTGACGTGGTACCTCCAGAATCTTCTCCTATCTTTACTCCATCGTATGATGTCCTCGGTCTCACAGGTCCGCCTAATGTCGTCATTGCGAATTCTTTCCCTAAGTGTCTTCCCTGTAATAGCCCTTAAAACCTTCATTTCCGATGTTCATAGGAGGTTTTTGGTTCTGGTCGTGTCGGCTCTTGTCTCCATCGCGTTTGCCATGATTGGTCTATAGGTTGCGGCTCTAAGGGCCTAGGCAGTAAAGGCGGGGGTAGGCGGCCGACGCTGTTGTGCCCTCGTCAATTCTGTACTTAGAGAAGAGCAGGACGGACGCCTCTAGTCTCGCTCTGCAGTGATTCGTCAACTGTGGCGAATGTTGTTTGGTCCGGGCACACCGCCGGCGCAGACGTCGGGTCAGACATCCTGTGTTGACATCTGTGACGTCAAATCTGACAGGTGATGATTGCGTCGGATGCCCCCGGTGTTAGACCGCCAAGCTTTCGGACGCCAACACGAGGATCGAGGGGTGCGGGGGCAAGCCCTTCCGTTTGATCGGTTGTGCTAGGGGCTTGCCCCGGCTGCCGATCTTGAGCGGTTGCCCCGCCGTTTGAGGTTGGATTCTCGGGGGCAGTGGTTGAACCCGATGGATGGTGGATATTTTGTGTTTGTCCGATGTTGCGGCTGCGTCCGGTGGCGAACAGGGCCAATGGGCTCTATAGCGTCGCCGGCGTGGATGTGGATCGCGATCTCCCTCGATGGTCTAACACATACCTATCTTATAAATTCTGACCTTACTATCCGTTCTTATGTATTTGTTACGCCAGATGATATTTTTGAGACATCCTGAACTAGCGCGTTAATGTGCCACCAAAATTTATGAATGTTTCGGAATGAAAATCGAAACTCAACACTAATATCAAAATGTACATGTTGTTAACAAAGGGATTTGAATTTAAAAAAGCAAATACGTTTATTGCTATATAAATGTGTGATTTTTAATATCCGATTGATATTTTAACCTTGCATGTGTTAAGTAGCCCATTCACGATAGTGCGATTCGGCGTCGCTCCATATGGACATTGTAAAATTTTCATCACACTCACATCACATAAATGTAAATAAAATATACGAAATGAAGACAATTTGTGTTTTTTTATGTTTTCATACATAACTGTACTTCTATTATTATTTATGTACAGTTATTATACATAACTGTGCATAAATAATAATAGAAGTATGTACCTAAAATACAGCAAAAAATATATTTAAATATACTTTAAAATTATTACACATATTCATATATTTCACACATTTGCCCGTGACGGGAAAGGAAGGGAAGGAAGGTTGAAGGACCTAATTTGTTACTGCTGTGAAAAATAACAGAATCTACTAGATAACAAACAAAAATTAAAATAAGTACACAACTATTTTTTTTAACAATATACAAGTATACGCCACTATGCATCTATATAAAGAATTCTTGTAGCAATCATGAATAATCCAACTGTCGATTTGTTCAGGAGAACTTTGTTCTCTTAACATATCGACAATGTATCAAGCCAGAATACGCGAGAATTGTATGGAGAGGTCTACTTTTTTCACGGCTTTTCCAACTTTGAAGTCAAAAAACACCAACTTAGAGGCTTCTCAGCATATATGTTCCATACACGGATTTACTCAGAATTCGGAGTAGAACATTTCGTGTGTCTGTGTGTGTGTGTGTCTGTGTGTCCGTCCGTCCCTTATAACTTTTGATCCGCTCAATTTACAGAGCCTAAAATTTCAGAATATATAAACAGTTACAGGCCTACAAAACTTTTATACTCGGAATTTTGAATTTTTGTTTCAGTCAGGGGTTATCAACTTTTGAATTTTTATTTTATTTTTCCATATATCTCAGAAACCATAAAAGCTAGAACGCTGAAAATTGGTACAAACATAGACAAATACAAAATCTCAAATTTATTTTTTCAAAAAAATTCCAGGGTTTCTCAAACATTTTTTATTAAGAAAAATATTTTTTTTATGATAAATTTATGAGTTTAACTGCCTATATTTCCAAAACTTTTACAATTATCGAAAAAAGCCGAAACACCCCAACTAGATAATTTGATTTTCTATAAAAAATATTAACATTGTAGTAGAAGATCTCAATTTTTTTTTAAAAATTGAATTTAGTGACGACATCGCTTCATACATTTTGTATGGCAGTCGCCTATACACAATATGTAAGAAGACTTAATAGTTTGATACTTCATCTCCAAACAAACATACATACCATCATGCTATTTTCATATTCTGGGTAGGAAAAAAGGATCTTCCTCCATACTATCCTATCTTGACATACATACCTACATATGTTGCATAGAAAACAAAATATCTGAAAATATTCAATAATTTGTATTTATGGGTTTATAGTTTGGTACATATTCTTCAACTATACATACTATCGCTATCGACAGTTGGATCTCATGTGTTACATGCAACTAGTATATCAGAATGTGGGACTGACTTATGGATTATAGAAATGACGTTCCCTTTCGATAAATTCGTTTTGATTTGAATTGGTTTTGCTGGATTGACAATTTATTAGCGCCATTTTTTATTGTGTATGGAAATAAGCACCCTTAATATCATGTTTTTAGTCAATAGTTTTAGCGTTATATGCGCTCTTAACAAAAATGTCGAAATTAATAACTCTTCATAATTTCATGGTAGTGGTAACTTTTGATTATGTATGTTGTATCAACAAATGATCACACGATCCAAGATGGCGTGTTGTATGTTACCATTCTCAGTATCGATAACACTGCTATAATACAATAGTGGTATTAATAAACATGATTGTATTACCTCATATCATAATTACCATTGTATGTATGTATGTTATATCGAATTATTTTTATAACAATATTTTTGTTAAGTTGTTCCGGGGAGACCTAATCACAACCAACCTAATGTTGATACTCAAGAGTATGTAACTAAATTCTAAGTCAGGGTTGCCAACTTATAAAAATGTTTACCCCTAAATAAAAGTCGAAATACCCCTTAACCCGCTAAATTAATTCAAAATACCTACCTAAAAATCTATATTTAGTTATGAAATATTCTTTATTTACAAAATATTCAATCAATATTTCGAACAATGTCTCCGAACACGTATTATCGAACAGATTGCGTTGCTAAACCGTGTGCATTTGGAGGACACGTGCCTTGAATTCAAAACGAGTTTTTAAGTGCATTAGCGCAACAAACAAGTGCCTAATTCGAGGCAGTACTTGCCTCCTAATCAACACGGAAAGGTAAATACGCCTCCGTTTCTTCTAAGGTTTCAAAACCTCTGAAGTCATATATTTTAACATTACAAACTTTTTAAATGGATTAAATGCTATGCATGCTCCGTCCTATCGTTGCAAAAAAACAGACAGTCATTTTACTTTCTAGAATTTCAATAGTTATCATGTTAAGATGGCATTTAAACCTAAACACCCCAAATTAAAATCATCTTTCTCAAATGTATTCAACGGTGTGTTTCTAAAAAAATACCATTACGGTCTTACTTAGTAGATTTCGTTAAAAGCTTACTTAACGCGCAACTAGATACTCACGACTAATCGTTAAGATCGGTTTTAAAAAAATCTTACTTATATAAACGTATACTGGATATGTGACTAACTAGTTCACCGAATTGTTTACGAACAGCCTCATTATTTTTTTCATATGGCCGAATTGGCTTCACATTGGTGATACGATGAAGAATAACAAGGAAAAACGTTATCAGGATTAAATTTTTCTGTTAATCTCAAATATGCGTCGAATCATATGTGAAAGATCCACCATTTTGAAAGATTTGCTATGCAGCGTTAGTCAAATTTTAAACAACCTCTCGACCCGTCCTAACTTGACGTCTACTAAAAAAAGATGCAATAAAGAAGGTTACGGTTTATAAGTAATTTTTTTCGTTAATCTCGGTCAATTTTCCGTTTATAAGTAAGCGGGTAAATATTTTCAATATTTAGTGAAAATCACACAAATTAAAAATGTGGCGTAAATTCCCTAACAAATATTAAAGATATCCTGTTTTGTTTTTTTTAAATATTCCATAGCAAAATGTCGTAAAGAAAGAAATATTTTATGTGCTTTAAGAGTAAGTACCTACATAAAATTAAAGTGAGTATTTGTGATAGTTTTTTCATCTCAAATCAGTTTTGTTCTTAAAATACAAAAATCAACAAAATTGTGGGTTTTCGATAATTAAATTCACGTATACCTAAACCCTTTTTAATGCACGCCATAGTATCCCTTTCTAATTCGTAACTTCATAGTGTATTATTAAAAATATATATGTTGGCGGTTTTAATATACCTATCTATCACTAGATTTAGCTTAATATGTGCTCTTGAGTAACATTTTTTTTATAATAATACCTATAAATTTCTTTAATATACAATTTTTACTTTATTTTTTTATACTCAATAGTTTAAAAACTCCAACCATTTCAAACTATCTATCTTTTTGAAAAATTCTCCGTATGTATCTCCTAATATTTATCCCATGTAAATATTAGGAGATACATACAGATACAGGCTGATAGATACATACAGATACAGGCTGATAGATACATACAGATACAGGCTGATAGATACATACAGATACAGGCTGATAGATACATACAGATACAGGCTGATAGATACATACAGATACAGGCTGATAGATACATACAGATACAGGCTGATAGATACATACAGATACAGGCTGATAGATACATACAGATACAGGCTGATAGATACATACAGATACAGGCTGATAGATACATACAGATACAGGCTGATAGATACATACAGATACAGGCTGATAGATACATACAGATACAGGCTGATAGATACATACATACTGTCTTTAAAACCAACATATACTATCAAAACAGCTCATATGCTATCCGATTGTGATTTAGACCTTCATAAAAAATATTATGGTTTTTGAGATATTGGCACATTTATAAAACTCGTGATGTTTTGATACCTTGAGTGAGTGCTAGGAGTGCCACGACTGCAAATTTAATTATTTTGTTAATCTGTTATTAAAAAACTATGCTGTCGAATGTTATTAAAGTTTTGCTTGACGTGACCAAAACTCTACGCTATCGAATGTTATTAAACACTTTTTGTTGGACGTTAACAAAAAACTATGCTGTCGAATGTTAAAGTTTTGCTTGACGTTACCAAAACTCTACGCTATCGAATGTTATTAAACACTTTTTGTTGGACGTTAACAAAAAACTATGCTGTCGAATGTTAAAGTTTTGCTTGACGTTACCAAAACTCTACGCTTTCGAATGTTAGGTACTAAACATTTTTTGTTGGACGTTAACAAGAAAACTATCTTGTCGAATGTTACTAAACATTTTTTGTTTGACGTGAACAAAAAACTATACTGTCAAATGTTATAGAAAAATTCTACTGCTGTATTCGTAAAAAAATAACAAAAACGATTTTGAAAGTTTTATCTATAGTTGTGATCAAGGTTTAGTAAAAAAAAACAATCGAAATGACTTAATCTGATAGCTTGTCTGTCAGTGCTTTTTGTTTTGCTGTTGATTTTAGAGCATATATGCTTCAAAGATTACAATGAATTATAATTAACTTTGCAGGATTTCGCTGAGACTGCTATGAATGAGTTGCTCGGATGGTACGGATACGACTCTAGGGGAGGAAGAACTCTACAAGGGCGGAGTCCTCCACCGCAAGGAATGAAGCCTCTCTCCAAAAGCCCCAATGCCGAAGAAAATGGTAAAGCATGTCCTTATTATACATGGTTCAGAATATATTCAATAAAATAACATTAAAGTATCTGCGTCCATACCACATCTCAATGTCAATTGCTTACTTTTTCATTTTGTTTTGTTTGGGAATATCAACAGTTTTAAATAAAAAATAAATACAAAAAATAAGACAGGTATAATTAGACTAATTAAAAATATTCCACTGATTAATCTGTAGAAATTATTTGACAATTACAATATGCACATTGGTGAAGGATTGTGGGGAAGGGAAGACTGGGAGGAAAAAAGGAGAATAAATAAGGAGAGGGAGTGGAAAGAAGTTTAAGACATCTGCTGAGTGTGTGAAATGGTATTCCATAGTTGTTTGATCGCTTGTACAGTTGAATTAAAAATGTCAATTTGATTAAAGTTTGAGTTAGGGGAGTTTGTTGATCTATAAATGAAAGAGTGCTTTTTCGACTTTGTTTTACATCGAGGAAGATAAAAGGTATTAGATTGTCTGCTGTTGCGAGTGTGAAAGTCGTTGAAGAAGATCAGAGATATCAATATTATTCACTTCTTTCCCTTTGGCGCTTTTGTCCCGTTTCTATCGGGGTACGCTTTGACCATGATCCTGGAATTGGCGAGTCTGGTTATTACATTGAAGCGACTGCAATCTGACCTTCGTAACCCTTAGAAAGGGGAACCAGACAAATTGGATCATGGCTACACTACACATAGCTAGTGATATAAATCCGCACATAGATTTTTTTAAAATCCAGAGGTGATGTCGCATGTGAGGCGACGACCTTACCGTTAAGCTATCACCGCTCATGTGTCAATATTATTCATTATTTTGAACGATATTATTCACTATTTTGAACAATAGAACTGCATTCGTTGTAGTTCTTCGGCGTGCTAATGGTTGTAGATTTCATTAAAAAGAATGCGTTTATAAAATTTTGCAAGCCTGGTATTATAGACTTGGTATTAGATTTTATGGCAAGCAATAATAGCATGAGCCAGTGACCGCCAGGCTTATGTCATAATATAAATTCTGATTTTTTTCTTTATAAGGGTACCACAACAGATAACAAAGATTGGCTACCACGAACCCCGAGTAACGGTGGCTTTGGCCGATTCAAGCCTTCCAAGTATGGACTATTTTAACGCGTCAGTATGATGTGTGATTTTTTAAATATTTTCTAATGTTTATTTTTCTATGATACCATATGATAATAGTCGCTTCTCTATCATGTCTTTACTCTTTATATATCTACATATATTTTTTGATATACATATTATAGAAGCTCTTGGTTTACCCTAATAAATCAAAATAAAATAAAAAATAACACTATTTACAGCTGAAAACACCGGTTAGTTTGGTAGAAGAAATATTATTTATAAGCAAAGACTATAAAAGCATTCTCGTTGATATCTCCCCTTATTTATTTACTTACACTTCCGCTCGTCGTGATTCTGAGAAAATTAATTAAGTATAGGTATACCTCTACTGTAGGTACTCTAGGTAGGTACTCTTCTGTATTATTTCTAGGATACAATATTTTTACTTTTTCATTCACAAATATACGATCGCCACTTTTTTGGGTTATATCGATATAATTTATCCATTCATCTACTGATATATAATGCGTTAAATGTTTTTTTTTTTTTTTTTTTTATTATTTATTTACTTTTCAACATAATTTCATTTATAAAAGATCCCACTAACCATATATGGTTATCAGTTATGGTTATCAATGTGGAAGGCTTTACTCTCCACTGCTAAGGAACAGTAGAGTTATGATTTCAAATTAATAAGCATTTTTTTAATCCTCATTACCCCAACTCATGGGGAGTTATGAGTTCGCAATTTTTAATTTTATCATAAATAAATTTGTTATGGTAAAATAAAACCGAAGTTTTCAGTTCTACTACTTTAATGACACTAACTAAAAAAATATATTATCATCTTTTATTCCATCGTCGTCTCTATTGATATATACCTAAGGTTTGTCAAAATATACTATTTTTACAGACATCAGTTTATACATACTACGAGTTTCGTCATGATTTTGTGTGTATGGCGTACTATGATTTTTTTGTCTTCTGTACAACCTAAACTATTATGTGTAAAATGCACTAACTTAAATTTATTAGTTTTCCGTCAATTTATTATCTACGATTTCATCTGTCAAAATATTTAAAATGCTCTCACGTCCAGATTTTTTTTGTTTAAATAATGTATATAAATAACTACGCTTTAATTTTTTATGAAATGTCTAATTTATTAATTTTATGAATTTTTAAATTTATTAATATTATGAAGGGGGCATATAAAACTAAACACCCCAATTGAAAATGAAATTTCTCAAATATGTTAAACAGTGTGTTTCTAAAAAAATACCAAAAGTATTATCAACATTTCTCTAGTGAATGTTTGTTACACAATTTTAAAATTCAGCCTAAATTTCCCTAAATAAATTATTTAAAATATCCTATTGAATTACACCATAACCATGTGTCGTAGAGAAATAAATATTTAATGTGCTTAAAGAGTGTATAAAATTAAAGCGAATAACCAATAAAGTTTTTTAATTTCAAGTCAGGTCTGTTCTTAAAATGCTAAAAATGCATTTGGGTTCCCGATAATTAAAATCACGTATAAACCCTTTTTAACGCACGCGATAACACGTAACTTCATAATAGTCACGGCTCACTATATACTTGATATAGTAAGGCCTTGATAATAGTGCATTAGGCGGTATTAATATATCATGTTTTCATTCACTAGATTTAGCGTTAAATGCCCTCTTAATTAATGCTCATTCAAATTTTTTATTCGTTTTCGGAATTGACCCCATCATGTAGATAAAAGTTAAACATTGGCTATAGCCCACTATAGCCATTTCAGATGTTATCATCAACTAATATTTAAAAAATGCATATCATTCTCTTACTGAGAATATGCTAAGTGCAGGTGGGATATATTCTTAGAATAATGACTATTTACCAACACCCCTATTTATTTCATATTGATTTTATATGGAATTTTACCTCTCCTTGTCCTTTTATTACATGAATTATTTTTTATTTAAGTTTCAATGTTTATATCTTTTCTTTTTTCATTTTTGTTTTTGCTATCTATATTTGTGCTGTTGTAAATGGCCCACCTCTATACAATATATATTTATTTGTCTACAAGTGCACAAAGTGAATATTTATTGGCATAAGGCTATTTCTTCCAACCAACCCAAACAAAGTGAGGTCTCTAAAGTTAAATTGATACAAAAGTAGGTATTCAATCAGAAATTAAAAAAATACAATGAGATAAAAAAGAAAAGAGAGAAAAAAATAACACTTCACATAGCAACAAGGAAAAGAAGGAGGGTACGGAAGGATATAGATGGAATGTTCAGGGACTATTTGACAGATAAAGTTTTTTTAGTTTATCTTTAAATATTTGTACGGATTGACCGACGTAACTTCACCACAGTGGCCATTCCATAGTCTAGCTGATAATTGAAAAGAAGAGCCGAAAACTTGACTTGTTAATGGTGATAGCTAGTGTGGCACGTTCAGCAGATCGAAGGGGAAGGCCTTGACTTGGCAGGAAAACGACACCAAGAGGTCTACCAAGGACACAAAGTAGGAGGCATTAAAGATGGCCGACAAAAATCTTGAAAAATGGCGTCACTTAGGGCAGAATATAATATTTTAATTTCCTTCTTCTTCGTCATCGTGTATTAGGCTATTTGACCCGTTTGTGAGGGTGGACTACTTATCCTTGGAAGAGGAAGTCCAACTGTCCTGCCATCTTTTCTCAGGTTCTCCGAGTAGTCTTCTGTTGTTGGGTATTTCTGTCTTAACAATTTTGGAAATTCAACTGTCGTCCATGGGTTCGACGTGGTCTTTCCAGATACGGCTTCTGCTATGTCCTCGACACCGCATATTGATCTGATCGTCTTATTTGTGATGCGGTGTTTGCGGGTTCTTCCTGCAATGGAGCGTAGGGTCTTCATTTAAACCACTCTAAAACAGCTTTTTGTTCTGTTCTGTTACGTCATAATGGGGTGGACACACGTCTTGAATATTCTAACTTTGCTGGTGGTAAGGTATTTTGTATGCAACCAGCTACATCTATTGCTTTATTGACCTGTGTTCGTTACTACTTTATACAGATCATTGGTCATTACTGCTGGAATCTCTACACCTACATATGTACGTGAATCGCATGACCTTACTTTATACTATACAGGGTTGTCTTCAATGACTATAGTTTGCATCTCAGAGGCTGTTTTGATATTGTCAGGTGTATAGTTTTATTTTGCTTCGTATTTTAATTTAATTTTAATATCATATTTGAACATTTTGGGGTTTTTACTTGGTTGGTAAATATTAGATATTTTATTTAATTTATTTATATAACCAACAGTTTTTTATTCTTACATAAAATAAATATAACTATAAGATAATAATAAACTAGTAAACTAATAACAGGTTTTCATTTAAAGTAATAAATTAAAAATATATAGGTATAAGCATATAAACACAATCACTTGACAGAAAAAAAGGTGGATGGGAGATGGACTAGGGGTTTGAGGAAAGGATGAAGTGGGGAGATGGTTTAATGACATCAAAAATGCTCACGTGAATAAATATAAATATCCTCACATTTATGTTTGAAATTTGAAAAGGTCAAATTTCAAATAAAATATATCTAAATGATTAAAGAAATTATTGGCATGCGAATGTGGGAAGACGTAGAACATGTCACACCTGCTGAACTGCCCGTTTATGGAATGAGGGTGCTCTGAGGAGGATCTGTGGCAAGCGAATGAGAATGCTATTATGGCTACAAATCACTGGAGGGACACAATATAGGTTGATGATCTTAGACACGGAAAGTAGAAGTAGTAGGAAAGTATTATAGTTTGTACAAATTCTTTGAATCCATTCGTTCTTACCAATATTAGTACGAAAAGGTATAATTGAAAATGTATCATTTTGTTTACTATTAAAGGATTGAACTCTGAAACAGATAAGCTCAAGGAGGTCAGGGCAGTCTATTTTTCCATGTATTATTTTATATAGAAATGTTGCTTCACTGACGATCTTTCAGTGTCCCGATTTTATAATAAATTGCTCCAGAGTTATAATAAGGAAATCTATTCCTCGTATGATAGTTGATACATTTTAAAAAACTAATTTTGAATTCGTTCTATTCGGAGTATGTGTATATTAGATAATGGATTTCATTCAATAGATTCGAATTCTAAAATACTTCGTACAAAAGAGATATATAATACTTTTCGAACATCCTCGTCTCGAAATGGTTTTCATACGCGATCTATGAAGCCTATAATTTTATATGCTTTCGCAGTGATATTATTTTTATGACTGACGAAATTTATCTTGCTGTTAAGAATAACTCCCAAATCTAATTAAATCAAATAGATATACAAAACTTCCCACAATACGCCGATAATTGTCAAGATATTTGCTGATACATATGTTCGGTTTTGATCATAGGATTTCCAGTATCCATTTCGCCTGTATTTTTTCCCCGCCAGATTTGGTCCATATTATTTTAATTAAAGCAATAATAATAATTACTGGGATATTCGATACATTTTCGCAATATTAATTTTTCAAAACCTCTCGTTACACTGCGGAACAGAGATGGAGAGGAGAAATTATATTTTATTTAGTGAAAGAATATCGTTTTTTAGTTCTCTAGGGGTGGTGTAACTGTACCCCTTGTCTCTTGTTACCTTTCTACCCCTTCTTCTTACCTCCCCTTCACCCACCGTCATTCTGTACTTATCTCCTCGCTGGGGCAGGCTCAAGGGATCGTCTCACACTCTCTGGACGGGTAGTCTTACACTTTTAAAAGGTTCTTCGGGTCAATCGATATTTGAGAAGAATCCAGATGAAAATTAATTAATTCATAGTTTAGACTGTTATGTTTTTTTTATTTATAACAATACATTAACCGTCTTATTTATAAAAATAAACTATCCATAATACCTGGTAATAGAGCGAGATTAACGAAAAAGTTTACTTTTAAACCGTGACAATCTTTATTACACCTTTATTTCATAGATGTCAAGTTAGGACGGGTCGAGAGGTTGTTTAACGCTCGACTAACGCGTCATACCAAATATTTCAAAATGGCGGATCTTTCACATATGATCCGACACATATTATTTGAGATTGATAAAACAAATAATCCTTATAACGTTTTTCCTTCTTATTCTTCATCGAAATCGTGTTAAAATTGGCTCAACACGGCACAACGCCATGTTTATTTTCATTTTTCGATGTCACTTATCAAAAAATTACATGCATTTATATATTTTTTGACATCTATTCGGTGAAGCCAATGCGGCCATATGAAAACAAATAAATGAGGTTGTTCGTAAACAATTCGGTGAACTAGTTAGTCATATCTTAATATACGTTTATAAGTAAGATTTTTTAATACCGATCTTAAACTATTTTAGTCGTGAGTATCTAGTTACGGGTTAAGTAAGATTTTAACGAATTCTAATAAGTGAGACCGTATACGTATAACATATAAAATTATTAACAACTCATATCGATGTAACTCCTATCCACAATAAAGGTCCGCAAGATCGCATATCTGGACCACATAACAAGGGGAGAAAAATACCACTTGCTCCAATTAATACTGGAGGACAAGATATGTAGACGGTCACCGAGGGACTGGAAGGAGACAGATGTCCTGGTTGCGTAATATCAGGGAATAGACGGGCTTCAGAACTGTGTAGTAGATGTTCCGGGTAGCACTGGAAAGACAGAGATTCGCCAGAGTAATCGCCAACGTCGGGGGTTCGTGACAGGGCACCAGAAGATATCGATACAATTTTTTCTTTTGTCCTTTTCTCAAAAAGCATTCAATACTTCAAAAAGGGAGTACCATTATGACAGCACTTGAGTTTCCGATTATATAAAAAAACGTTATTATCAGAAACTAATTTATTTATTTATTTATACATCTTCTTGTACATAATTGAATGGTCAGGAGACGTTGATTGTACCTACCTAACTATGCACAATAGCCATGCGGGAGATACCTGTTATTGGAGCACTGGAGATTCTATTTTTTTATTTCATGTTTTTTTTTGTTTGTGTTGTTCAGTGTTCTGTTGGTGTCTCTGTATATTAAATAAATAAATAATATATAAACAAATATAATTGTACGCTGGCGGGCTTATTGCCATTAGGCAATTTCTTCCAACCAACCAGATTACAAAGTATTACAACATTTTGTATGTACAACAGCAAATAAATAAGAGTAAAAGAAATCAAAGAAAATACGTATAACACTTAAATTCTATTAAAACAAATAATAATTCATAGCAAGAAAAAAGGATATGGTAAGGACAGGAGAGGAAATCTGGATCAGGTGTTCAAGGATAAATATTCCTTCTTTAGTTTTTTCTTGAAAATACTAAGTGAGTTAGACGACGCAATCCGGACTAAGGCTATTCCATAATCTTGCTGATTGTACTTCGAACGAAGAGCTGAGAAATTCTGTATTATGGATAGGGATGGATAGTGTTGTACGTTCAGCAGATCGGAGTGGAAGTCCATGATTGGATAAATAAGTGAATTTGCTTTTGAGGTACTGTGGCAGGTTTGGGTTCGAGAGGATGTTGTACAATAGTGACAAAATATGTATATTGCGCCGCTGGCGTATCCTGGGCCAACAAAGAAGATTGCGGTAAGATGATATGCGATCAAATGATGAATCTGATACATATAGAACGTATAATCTGATTCTACACTGCATAGTGTAGTGTAGGTAGGAAACTGTATACCTACATTCAATACTTACAATGTACTTCATTTGTATAACTTTTATGCGCAGAAAATTTTGGGCATTCATGCCTGTGTCTGTGCTCAATTAAATTAAAATAAAAAAAATAAAAAATATATTCTGAAGACGTTCAAGTTTATTGAGATGCACGTAATTTGCATCCAAATAGCATACATCGGCATAATCAAGCAATGGAAGAAGAAGTGATTGAGCTAGAGTTATTTTACAACGGAATGGAAGGAAATTTTTTAAGTTTATTAAGTGAATGTAGGGCAAAGAAAATAGATTTAGGTACTAACATGCGATACCTTTTCATGCCACGAAAGGTTCCAAGATTCCAAGATCTTTTAAAACCCTGGTATAAGGAATGCATTGGTCATTGATATACAGCAGTGGGAGTTGCAAATTCCTCATAGATGATAGCAGACGAGGACTACCGATTATAATTGCCTGTGACTTAGTTCGGATTAATAAGAAGACCACGATCCGATGACCAAGAAGAGATAAATTTAAGATCTTCATTAATGTTAAGGACTGCATTGTTAATATCAGAGATATGAAAATGGAAATATAATTGAAGATATATATATAATTGAAGATATATTGTTTCTACTATGAGGCGCGCGCGGAAGACATGGTCTGCTCCCCACAAGACAGAGAGAGTTTCTCCGGACTGATCATGAACATCGAGGGAGCCCGACATGACATTCGAATAACTAACGGGCAGTCTTTTTGTTACCTAAATCAGTGATTTTTTATTCTAGATATTCATTTAGGCTGTTTGTGAATGTGGAATATACCGGGAATATGTGATCCAACTGTTTTTTCATCTCTTCAGTGGTCTTTCAGGTAGTCTTCCATTGTTGGGGATTTCCATCTTAATTAATAATCAGTTATTTGATTTCATTAATTCCCAACTACCATTTGTTGATTTTTTTACGGTTGGGTCTTTTCTGTGTAGCGAGCCGCCCCTGTATGCTGATGTAGGCAGCGATGGTGATATCGTGTGTCTGATAATAGAAATCCACTCACCTCCTCCCAATCAACTCGTCTGACAGCTCGCTCTGCTCTACCAGGAGCACAGCAGAGTACAGTAGGTAACTTCTGTAATCCGACTCGACAGTGTTTCATCATCATCCATCCGATACGATCGCGCGCGCGCTAATTAGGTGCTTTGAATTTAGTTTACATTAAATTCTTATGTAGGTACGTTCCGAATAGGATCATGTTGTGATAGCGGAGTTTCCTTACCTCACCCATATTACCTTTCAAATAAAAACAAATACCTATTCAAGTTTTATGATCTCCTAATGAATTATTGGAAATTAATAGGCACCATTTTTACAGCCTCACAACACACTGTTTTAAATCCAGGCATTTTTACGGATTACATGTAAGGTCGATTTTATTTCATAAAATCCTTAGTATATTTTTCAACATCAGGTTTCCCACTATTTGAAAATAAAAATTGTCTCCGTTTTATACTTAATTTTGTGAAAATATGCGTTTTCTTTATATAGTTTTGATTTGAGAGTGCGAAATATGATCTTGAATCCTTACCCCACCTTAAGTGATCATATTATTAAAATTAACTGAAGTTGATTACTGTATGAAATTTTAGAGAATCCATATATTGTTTATGGAAGGAAACACAAGGGTAGATGCTCTCAGTACACGATCTTGTTACGCGGGAACATTTATCGAGGAACCGAATATTCTTACAGTTTGATACTACATATATTATGGTATGTTATACTCCAGGTAACTACTTATTTCAGACCTAGTGGGTTTTCATCTAGAAACTTACTGAAACTTGCTTCGAAAAATTCCACTCTAGCAACACTTGGAACGGAGGAAGATCAAATTTTGAATTCTGTGGAACGCTATTTTACTTGCATATTAATTCCATACCATATTAAGAGGGCGACTGCTGCCAACGTACCTATTTTTTTCAATTTGATATACCATCATTATTACTAAACGAATCATTTTGAAAAAAATAACCTAGTTTGTTTGGATATTAATAAAGAGAAATATACCTTAACTTTTTTATTATGTTCTGTATATATTCTTGTATGTAAATAAGAAGCATACCCCGATTTTAGACATTTATCTTAAATTTCTAAAAAAATATAAGGTATAGAGCAATATTTTTTTTTATAAATTAAAGAAGAACAAAATACCTGGAACCAAAAAAACTTTTATTACGCAATGGCGCTGAATGGAAAATAAATGTTTTTTAGGTTTATTTACTAAACCTGAAGCATTAATGCAACGTCACATAATATTTTTCTAGATATTTTTGTATTCTTTAATTTAAAAAAAATATATTACTCTACGCCTTATAGTTTATTAAAAATATATGATAAACGTTGAAAATCGGGGTATGCCATTATTTTTCTACAAGAATTTATACAGAACATTATCAAAAAGTTAAGGTATATTTTTGTTTATTAATACCCAAACTATCTTAATTATTTTTTTCAAAACGATTTCATAAGAAATAATGATGGTATATCAAATTGAAAAATAGGTACGTTGGCAGCAGTCCCCCCCCCCTTAACAAACATTTTAACGATAGATACCAATGCGCAATTGGAGTATGTAATAGGGGGCTTTTAAACCTAAAAAACATATTTAAATTATATAACTAGCTATTAACCACTATTTTTAACTACCACTAGTTGCATGTAACATAATATGAGATCCAACTGTCGATAGCGATAGTATGTATAGTTGAAGAATAAGTACCAAACTATAAACCCATAAATACAAATAACACATGTTGGTATGTATGTCAAGATAGGACAGTATGAAGGTCAGTCCTCTTTTCCTACCCGGAATATGAAAATAGCATGATGGTTCTGTATGTATGTTTGGAGATTAAGTATCAGTATTAAAATTCAAAAGTTGATAACCCCTGACTGAAACAAAAATTCACAATACTGAGTATAAAAGTTTTGTAGGCCTATAACTATTTATATATTCTGAAATTTTAGGCTTTGTGAATCCAGCGGATCAAAATTTATAAGGGAGGACGGACAGCCACACACACAGAGACACACAAAAATCACATAAAATGTTCTAGTCCGAATTCTGAGTAAATCCATGTATGGAAACAAACATGCTGCCGAAGCCTCTAAGTTGGTGTTTTTAGCATGCAAAAAGTCCACTACGCCATAAAAATGTTCCTTGGTACACGCATCTTGGCTTAATACTGTCGATTCATTCAAAGAATTTAATTCTCATGAACGAATCGACAGTTGGAATATATATACTAAAAATAAATAAATAAACCTGGACACTCATATTTGACAAACAGGAAACTTAACCCTACGCAACATTAATTTACCTTAAGAATAGCAAATTTTATTTTTTTATTCTAATTTATAATAATTGTGTTATATGCATCTAAACGCATAAGCATATCATGTTTTCAGTCACTAGATTTAGCGTTACATGCCATCTTAACAAGTAGTTTAAAGAAATATTAGGACACCATTTTTGAAATTTTCCTCGCATATTAAATTTATAATTGATTTTTACCAGCATACCCTTCATATTTGATTGGTATGTAGGTAATAGATTGGAAACATTTCTGGATACATGTAATTGGTCTGTTTGTATTCATAATATATTTTTTTGTTTGTTTGTTTAATACTGTATTTGTCCCTTGAATAAATAAATAATCAAATAAATAGATATATACCTACCATTGTAAGCCTCTTTGGTGCGTCAGTTGTCGCTTCGAGGCTCGGTGTGGTTTTGAGAATTCGTTAATAATAAATATGGTATAAAATAATAAACAATGCGATTGTCAATTACCCACACAATACAAAAACACCCTCGTTCAAATATATCCAAGTGAAAAATTCACCGTAACAATGGCCAAGTCAGACCAGTACAGTACAATTTTCAGTATCAATTTTCTGGGCCGATTTTAATGGGAGCATATTTTTTCTCTCTCTCTCTGTCCAATTGGTAAAACGATCCGATTACAGAAAATTAATAACGCGCATTTTTAACGATATAATTTCTCTCGTAAAATAATAACCGTTGGAAATGGTGATGGGCAAATATTCCATCGAGACCAAAGCTGTTTTGGTCTTGCAATACAATATTATTTAGGTAGGTATTCGTTGTAAAGAAATGCACAATGACAGATCATAACCAATAACCATTTTTACTCTTCACTGCCGCAAGGGGATGTAGTGGAAAGTAAAAGTTATTTTTTATAGCAGATTATCAACTAGTATCATACTGAGATTGTGTTCTGTAAGTTTCATCACAATATATCTATGTGTGTGTGCTGTGTATCTACTATGTGCTTTGTGATATTTACTAATGGGCAGCGTGTTTATTTATTTAAAAAAAATATTTTTTTACAAGTATAATAATATCTGAAGTAGGTACAATATAACTTGATTCTACTTTATCGATTATAGACTAAAGTACTCATTCGATTATTTGCAAATTTGTATATCTAATCATCGCTTAGACCCCATTGGATTTCGAAGGATATATGACCAGTGCTTCACAACTGTCAAATATTTCAAAATGACCCCATGTTCAAGAAACTTATAATTTGAAAAATTGAAACTTTGAAAAAATTAGCGTGTACGAACTTCGCGGTGACACGAGATTTTTATACTTATATTTAGACTAACTGAATCTTTTCTTCGAATCGAATCGTCTGTCTCGTACTTTTGGTCAGACCAATACCGAAAAGGGGTTTCGCACATCACTAAAAGAAGAGTCGGCAACATACCCGTCATGAAACCAAATATAAAAATCATTTAGTTTTATTATTATTTAAAAAAAGGTATCGTTGGCCATCGCCTTCCGGTCTGCCCTCGTCAATTGGTGAAAAATGTCGAAATGGGAAAAAATATAAGATCTCCTCTTCACTAATTATTATTGTTGTATTTTTTACAATATTATTTTTATCGTAGGTACCTACCTACCCTTGGCTATGAAATGGCGATACTAATGGATGGATGAGGGAGATTTGATACGCTGTTACCAACAAGATATTATAATTGTTATTTTTAAACACACCGTCTGCCATTAATAATGATACAAACTCGTTAATGGAGAGTAAAAAATATGTGGGTATTTAGCAGTGTTAGAAATCTGCTTTTGTATCAAGGAGACGCCATACAAAATGTAAATGCTTAATTTTAACGAATATTTTACACATAGAGATTTTCGACTAGAAAGGTATTTAGTTAGAATATTTTAATGATTGTTTTTTTTACATATACCAGATTTTACATTATTTTATATTAGTAACATAACAAATAAATTGGGTTGGTGTAGACCACCTCACTAAGCCAGGCCTGTTCCGAGGTGGTAGACTAGTTACACAATATTAATTACTAAGTCATTGTAAGTTGTTAGGTATATAGAATGATTGTGTAGCCCATGGTCCACTTATTGAGTCCTATGTTAGTAGTTTTGTCGTGTATGTTGTTATGAATTGAGAATTAGCTGACAATAGTTGATCCCTTTGTTATATAACCATGTTTGTATTGTATGTATGTTTAAGTCTTGTATTTTCTATTAAATGTATGTTCTTTATATCTTTTGCAACTATATTTAGGATCTTTGGAGTCAAGTATTGATAATGTCTTTGTCCGTATGTAGTGTTTATCTAAATATTTTCCCTGTTTTCAATCATAATATTTTCCCTTTCGGGAGTCAATGATATTTTTGAGACAATTTTCAACCAATTTCTCAATAGATGGCATTAGAAATGTGTTTCATCGACATTCGATAGATGGCGATGTTGTTTCCAACTTATTCTCAAACTATGTAACATTTATAGATTATATTTCAAAATTTGGATTGATAATGGGAAGTCAATAAAAATGCATAATTAAATGTCGTAAACCAGCCGATGATGGGTTGATTTAGCTCTGATTTAGGTACCTGATTTCCGGTTCTCCTATTATAAATGTTTATTCTCGTTTAGTCTCTATGGATATTAAAAAAATGACAAAAATTGTATTTAGTTATTGGTAAATCAAAAGGACAGTGACCTTGGGTCAAATTAGATTGAATGACGGAATTGTAACAAAAGTTTCTACTTATCTTTTTCAAAGATTGGTAAGTTCGAAAAAAAAAATAATTGCACGGGATGTGATTAAGGAAGTAATTATTTTATTATTAGATATTGGTATTAGGTACCTACTTTTACTGTTTTTAATGAAAATCACAATAAATTTAATGACCGAAACTTTGTGGTGGCAGGCAACCTTTGATCTTTTAACCAGTTTTAAGTATTTGTGATTAGCTCTTTTGGTTGAGTCATAGATAGGTGCCTACAATATTCAAATACTTTTTATAAATATGTTCAATTCTAAAGACTAATCAAAATTTGAATGAACAATTAAGTCATTAAAAACAAAAATGTGTTCACAAGGGGGGAGAAGTCTGGTCAACTGGCTCTGGCGGAATCAAAACCATCCATGTTTACCCATATCATGGATATTATTATCTTGTGGAGTTCTAAGATATCTTAAGATGTTATAGAAGTGATATGGGTAAACATGGATAATTTTGATTCCGCCGATTGACCAGACTAACCTCCCTGAACTGTCACTTCAAACTATATTCATTTACTAATACACTAATGATTTTATGTCATTTTAATCTTATAAAACTTCCTCTATTTTATTAAATCTTAAGAATAGTAAAAAAATATTTGAAATGTCTAAATTTGACTTTTCATTAAAATTTTAGTGCGATTTCCCATTTCCTACATTAAATTTTATAATCGCTTCTATTACAAATAGTGCCATACTAATCCATTTCCACATCAGTCCTAGAGAAAGTGTTAAACGAGAAACAAAAGATCACGATTTCCAGATAAGCTAAACCCTCGGCTCGTGGCCAATACAATGCAAGGGGCGTGGCCTGGCTCCACCAATCCCGTGTCTTCTCCGATCATTCATCATGTTACTGTACAATTTTCCCAGGAATACAGGAAGTTGTGGGCACGGGGGAGAAAGCGGTATTTTCAAACTGAAGCGGGTCAAAATGGGTCAGATTTATCGTATATTTAACATCTAATTGATGGAGTCGGATAACATCTAATGCCTTTTTAAATGATTGCGGAAATGTCGAAGAAGGTAACTTTGCCAAAATATGCAATTCACGGTCTATTATTTAATCCGTGTATTAAAATAGCTATTAATCGTTTTTCATTTCTATTTATAAGTAACTATATCACACATTATTTTATATTTTTTCCGATATTGCTCAATAGATGACGTTAGGATTTCTTAGATTGCTTAAAAAGACGAAACGACATTCTCATTATATATTGACATGAAATGTTTTTTTTATTTCCAGATGATTGCGCTTGGTGCAACAACCCCATCACACCAGATTCCAATCCACTAAACCAATCTATTGGAGACAAATTCTGCTCGGAATTGTGCTTTAGCCAGTCACGAAGAGCGACATTCAAAAGAGCCAAAACATGTGATTGGTGTAGACACATTCGTCATACAGTCTCTTATGTGGACTTTCAAGATGGAGCCACTCAACTGCAATTTTGTTCGGACAAATGTTTAAATCAATACAAGATGCACATTTTCTGTAGAGAAACTCAGGCCCATCTCGATCTCAACCCTCATTTAGTAAATGCAGTTTCGTCTAATACTAATCTCATCACACCTGACTTGTGGCTAAAGAATTGTAGAAGTCGATCCGTCTCACCTTTCTCGGACCATTCCGAATCACACAACGGTAACAAATTATCTCCGGACAACGAATCCACGTCTCCAAATATAAGTCTCAATATATCTCCAGAAATTTCAATAACAAACACCGCACAAAATACTGCCAAATCTCCACATCCTCTCATAACAGTCGCACCTAGTTCCAAATTAATGAGACCGAGGCCCAGTTCAGAAGAAAAAGGAAAAACACAAACAACTGCGGAAATGCGACGAGAGCATAGGATAATGAAAACAAATTCCAAAAAACGTAGAAACTCACGATGTTCTTCGACAGTTACTTCACAAAACTTTCAAAAACACAGCAGCACCGCGTCTTCTTTATCTAAACCGCAAGATCTTACAGTTAGAAGTCCGTCACTCAGCCAAGAAGGATCTCCTAATGCATCCATATTACGGACACCTCAAAATATTATTCCTTCTCCCCCGATCACCATCAATCCAAGAATACCCAATTTACATCCTATAAATTTTCCCAATTCCTTTTTGAACCTCCAACAACCGTCTCATGTTAACGTGGGTCCAAACAACTTCCAAAATTCGCGAAACCTTCGTCCACCCTTTATTCCACAACACAATAGTTACATCCCTCGTCCCCCTCCCCTGTTTCCAAACGATCAACCGAGAAATCCAATACCTCCGTCGCTTCAACAATTGGGCATCGGTATACCTCCACCTATGACAGTTTTAGTACCTTATCCAGTTATACTTCCTATACCTCTCCCAATACCCATTCCAATTCCTATCATGGACTTTGTAAAAGCCTACGAAACAAAAAAGTGGACACCTCACGAAAAGACTCAAACAAAAGTAGACACAGATGATAATAATATAACAGACGAACCCTTGGATTTTACGATAAACGTTAAAAGAAAATGTTCCGATGAAACTTCTGAAAGGAAACACGACGAAGATTTTAACAAAAACAAAGTAGACACACCAGTCAATGTAGACGACGTAACTAACGATAAGGAGAGTCCATTAGAAACTATTGACGGAGAATTCACCGGACACTTGGAGCCGGTCGATTCGGCGAATCCGGAACAGACTCTACCCAGATTCAAAATAACCAGACTCGGTGCTAAAATGTCAAAGATAGTCGTACCGAAACCGAAGGAGATATCTGAATCAACCAGACCTCTCAGGAAGAGAAGACGATTGGTGGAAGTTCCGGCAGAAGAGGATTGTGGAACAGTTGTAAATAAAAGTAGAAAGCCAGTCCATGCTTAAAATAAGAATGATATATATTTATTTGTTACTTTATTGTTGCGTTTGTAGAAGGTAGATGAAAAACACGGCTATGGTATTATTGTAAACTCATTGAGACATTATTTGTAAAATAAATTGTAATCTTCAAAATATAGGTATGAATATTACATTATGTAAATTATATTAATTATACTCGAATCAAATGTGCAGTAAAGTCGTATTAGATGTTATATCAAGATTGCCAAAGAACAAAAATTAAAACTCGTTCAATATTATTATATTCAATATTTGATGCCTACTTTAGATAATATTGTTATCAAGTTATTTTTAATTCCTTATTTAAAATATTATTTGAGCCACGCTAATCTTTTGCGATTATTGAATGTGAAAAATTCGCAAAATTATAAAACAGTAAAAATATTTCGGTGCTACGTAAAATTAAATTAATAATTTTAATCGATATGACGCACATATTAATTATTTCATATAATAAATTACGTAACAATATTTAACCGATACTCCGAACAGTTTCTTATTTAAAGATATTATTGGAAGGAATTATCACAACTTTGTAATTATATATATCTAGTAAACAATAATCCAGTTTATATCCTAATTCTATGTCCATTAATTTCAAATTTCGTAAAAACCAAAATATCGAAAGGGAAAAATACTATTGCAAAAACATCGTATCAAGATTGTAAAATTTTCTAAGTAAAATAATATGTACTTTTTAAAGCAAGAGCCCGCGACTGCCAGATTTACGTATAGTTTAAAGATGATTTTTTTATGTAAGGATACCACAACAGGTACGGTTGGATACAATGAACTCTGAGTTCTAGTGGCTTTCGCAGAAAATGCACTTCAAATTGTGAATGATTGCTATTCGAACACGTCAGTAAGATAGAACAATAAGAACAATAAAGCGTGATTTTTTTATATTCTCTGCGGAAGACTTCCATTTATAAACACTGGTTGGTGGAAACCAGTGGAAATCTCCCAACAGAGTTTTGTGCAATACACATTGCGCTTCACAGGCGTGATATCATTATCATTGTCGCTCGGACTCTCGATTAAACTTCAAAGGTATCTTTTTATATTCTCTGCGGAAGACTTCCATTTATAAACACTGGTTGGTGGAAACCAGTGGAAATCTCCCAACAGAGTTTTGTGCAATACACATTGCGCTTCACAGGCGTGATATCATTATCATTGTCGCTCGGACTCTCGATTAAACTTCAAAGGTATCTTTTTATATTCTCTGCGGAAGACTTCCATTTATAAACACTGGTTGGTGGAAACCAGTGGAAATCTCCCAACAGAGTTTTGTGCAATACACATTGCGCTTCACAGGCGTGATATCATTATCATTGTCGCTCGGACTCTCGATTAAACTTCAAAGGTATCTTTTTATATTCTCTGCGGAAGACTTCCATTTATAAACACTGGTTGGTGGAAACCAGTGGAAATCTCCCAACAGAGTTTTGTGCAATACACATTGCGCTTCACAGGCGTGATATCATTATCATTGTCGCTCGGACTCTCGATTAAACTTCAAAGGTATCTTTTTATATTCTCTGCGGAAGACTTCCATTTATAAACACTGGTTGGTGGAAACCAGTGGAAATCTCCCAACAGAGTTTTGTGCAATACACATTGCGCTTCACAGGCGTGATATCATTATCATTGTCGCTCGGACTCTCGATTAAACTTCAAAGGTATCTTTTTATATTCTCTGCGGAAGACTTCCATTTATAAACACTGGTTGGTGGAAACCAGTGGAAATCTCCCAACAGAGTTTTGTGCAATACACATTGCGCTTCACAGGCGTGATATCATTATCATTGTCGCTCGGACTCTCGATTAAACTTCAAAGGTATCTTTTTATATTCTCTGCGGAAGACTTCCATTTATAAACACTGGTTGGTGGAAACCAGTGGAAATCTCCCAACAGAGTTTTGTGCAATACACATTGCGCTTCACAGGCGTGATATCATTATCATTGTCGCTCGGACTCTCGATTAAACTTCAAAGGTATCTATCGTATGGTTTCTACCAACCAAGGTGTCTGTCAATAGAAGATTTGATGGTTTTCGTGCTAAGCACATTTTCAAGTAGTAACAATGAAGAACTTAACAGATATTTATACAACTAGTTGCATGTAACACATGAGATCCAACTGTCGATGGCGATAGTATGCATAATCAAAGAATACGTACCAAACTATAAACAACACAAATTAATAAATATTTGAAGATATTTTATTTTCTATATAAAACATGTAGGTATGTTTGTCAGGATAGGATAGTATGGAGGTCAGTCTGTTTTTCCTACACAGAATATGAAAACAGTATGATGGTATGTATGTATGTATGTTTGGAGATTTAAGTATCAAACTATTAAGTCTTCTTACATATTGTGTATAGGCGACTACCATACAAATTGTATGAAGTGATGTCGTCGCTAAATTCAATTTTTATAAAAATTGTTAAAAAAAATTTGAGATGTGCTAATACAATGTTAATATTTTTTATAGAAAATTGAATTTTCTAGTTGGGGTCTTTCGGCTTTTTTCGATATTTAAAAAAAAAATGGAAATATAGGCAGTTAAACTCATAAATTTATCATAAAAAAAATATTTTTTTAATAAAAAATGTTTGAGAAATCCTGGAATTTTTTAAAAAAAACTTATTTGAGACTTTGTATTTGTCTATGTTTGTACCAATTTTCAGCGTTCTAGCTTTTATGGTTTCTGAGATATATGGAAAAATAAAATAAAAATTCAAAAGTTGATAACCCCTGACTGAAACAAAAATTCACAATTCTGAGTATAAAAGTTTGGTAGGCCTATAACTGTTTATATATTCTGAAAATTTGGGCTCTGTAAATTGAGCGGATCAAAAGTTATAAGGGGACACACACACACACACACACAAACTCACATAAAATGTTCTACTCCGAATTCTGAGTAAATCCATGTATGGGAACATATATGCTGCGAGGCCTCTAGTTGGTGTTATTAGCATGCAAAAAGTCCACTACACCATACAAAATTTTCCTTCGTACACGCATCTTGGCTTAATAATGTCGATTCATTAAGAGAATTGAATTCTCATGAACGAATCGACAGTTGGATGACAAGTTTGAATTTTTCATAGATGACAAGCAAGTTAATATGGAGCCATATTTTTTTTTCTCTTAAGGCTTTTCACCCAAAAAAGGATGTTGCAGCCGTTATTAATCAGAAACATTATTTAACAAAGATTAAGTAAAAAAAAACAAAATTTAAATAATAGTCATATTCTTTATAATAGACTTAAATATTAAACCATGAACTTGAGGAGAGTTCAGCCCAAGAATGTAAACTGTGGAAATGGGGTATTGGACATTCTCAAACCTAAAATAAATGTCTAGCGCATCCCTGATTGGACAACCAAACAAAACGTGATCCGGCGTTTCCTCATCCCATAGGAGCGCCATATTTTTAGGATAAAATACTATGAACCAAACAAGAAATTATACTATTTTCGAAAGATATTTTAATATAAACTGGGAGTAAAAATTATACAGTTAAAAAAATAAATTTAGATGTCAATTGAATAAAGAATTATATGAAACAAGTAAATTAAATTTGAAAATGAAAGTGTTTTTTTTTTAAACAAATCTTAAAAATTAGAGAAAATTTCTTAGCTGTGTATAAATACTCTGTTAACTTCTTCATTAACAATTAGAGAAAATTTCTTAGCTGTGTATAAATAATCTGTTAACTTCTTCATTGTTACTACCTGAAAATGTGTTTAGCACGAAAACAGTTGTAGGTAGTCTTAAAATAAATAGTGGAATAATTTTAAAAGTTTTTAAAAAAAATTAAATCAAATTCCATCAAGAACTATCAGTTGAAAAATTAAGTGTGACATCTAATGGTCTTATGACCATGACATAAATCTGGCAGTTGTTGACTCTTGGTCTATTATACTTAAAGCTGGAAAACATTAAAACTTATAAGTAGCCACCTCATAACACGACTTTGCTGTTTAAAAATATTGTAGATGTTCACAGCTAGTTAAATGTTTTGCCAAATAATATAACCAATGATTGCACACAAAAATATATCTACATTGCACTTTTTATCATTATATACGTAACTAAAGTAATTTGTATAATTATTTAAAATCATTTTAAGATAGATTCCTATATATAACTCTATACAAAGTATACTTTCAAAGGCCTTCTTATCATATTTATTAATTTTCAAAAATAGAAAAAAGATTTGGTATCGCGAATCCAGCCTTTGGCTTTAATTTGATATGCATTGCAATCGCGCACAATGTTATTGTAATATACTATTTTAAGTATATTAATTGATGTAAGTAATTCTAGTCAATAAACATATAACTAATATTTATTTCAATTTTTTTATACTCCTTTCACTAAAGAGATGCACTTAATTGTTTTTAAATCAAAACATTTTCTCAAGGTTTTTTTTTGTACAACTACATCTACAATTATTTTGTAGATGATCACAATATATGAAAAGGGATTACTCATAAAAATAAAGGTGGGTTTGAACCAAATACTTTCACAAAAGGTTGATAGACATGCCCCGTGTCTCTCAAGGGGAAAGTTGAAAAAATTAAACAAATGAATCTTAGCCGATATTCATTATAGTTTATGGAACCATATTCATGCACAATTGATGGAAAGGATTTATCTGCCAGAAAAAGGTAACCGGTTAGTAATTCTTATTTGTGGAATGAACATCACTGGTATTTTTTAATTTGGGTTATTTATTTATATATACTTATTTTACCAATCACCCTATCAGTTATTTCACGCAAGATACTTACAAATATTAATGAACACACATTTTGAAATCATCAGTTCTAATGGTATTAAGTGATATTTTGTATAGTTGCGCAGAAGGATATTAGGGAAAAGATGTGAAAAATACATAATTCATGGCTCAGTCTGATATGTAATCTTCCGCCTTCGTGGCTCAGCTGGTTAAATATCGGACTCAAAGGTCCCTGGTTCAATTTCCAGTGGAGACATAGTTTTTAACTGTGTTTTCAGTCTGGATCTGAGACGGTAAATATCATACATAAGTCTCCAGAATGTGGCAACTTGTTATTGGGTGCGTGTTGAATTATTATTTGACATAGTACCTACCTACAGCTGTTAGTTGCCCGAGAAGAAATACAAAATTAAACAAAAGTAATTGAAAGAAAACAAAATGAATAATGAAATATACAACATTTATTTGTTTATATATGCATATATTGGTTAAAATATTGTTATCTTAACAATAATAAATAGTTTTATTGCTCTCACAATGCTTCATTTTCAATGCTTCTTTCGAATCTCCCAATTACCATCATCATTAATGTGACATTTCAAATTTTTATATATTTCAAAATATGTAATATCACATTTTTTTTGACGAATCAACAATAAATAAATAAATAATATATACTATTATGGAATTATAGACAATATTATTAACAAAAAAATATATATCACAATATTTACTATTTATAATGTTATCAAATTAAATTTTAAAAAGGATTTCTCCAATGATTTGATTAATTTATTAATACTAGTAGGTACTCATTATAAAAAACTTAGTTTGTTTTAAACTTTGATAATGCTGAGTAATTTCTGCGAAAACATACGGTCGTAATAAATGTGAGCTCATATGTTTTCTATTTTGTTTGTCAGGGTAACCCAATATTAAACTTGCATATATGTACTGTATTGAATATGTCATTAAAAAATTAATGCCAAACTATTCCGACACAAGCACTGCTTAGTGGAATAGTTTTTATCCACTGGATGTTGATAAATTGTCTTCATGTTTTTGTAAGAACAGCAGGGCTGCTCATAAAATTGATTAAAGATGATTGATTAATTGATCAGCTTAAGACTTTAGCAATCTTTGAAGTTTAATTAATTGAATAATACTATTAATTTATACAACAATTAATGCCCATTTCATAGTAAACTTTGATATTAACTAATTTTTATGATTAAATGAAGAGAAAGATTAAAATTAGATTTCGGTCGAGTACTGATTTATATATATTTTTAAGACTAAGACCCGAATGCACAGTCCTAGGTAACTAAATACTCCTAACCTCACTGGAGAATTTAGTATTCTTAAGATAGCAATTGCATTGCAGAGACATCCCTAACTAAATACTTAATACTAAGCCAAACTTAAGGTCAATGACGTAGCTTTTCACATTATTGCATATGGAGAAAAGAGATAGTATTCTATGAGTTAAGACTGACGTTTAAAATGTTTTTATTGTTATAACAACACAAACGCATAATAACCAAGATCACACTGACAGCTCGATGTTGCAATTTTTCTGAAACTCCATCGAATTTTCGGCATCTCGTATAGATCGCTGAATAATCTGTTTGGTATTTGATTTGACAAAATTACCAAATACATATTTGACGGAGTCACCAAAATCATAATCCATCGAAAACATCTTATTAAACCACTCGTGAGGTTCCTCGCGATCAACCTTACTTTTTGATATTTCGGAAATGTTAGTTTACGCCACCGCGCATGCGCAAAGTATTTAGATATGTCTCTGTAATGCAATTCTCATACAAAAACTTGGTAGCATCCTCCAGTTAGGAAGCCACGTGATCTCCTAACTTAAGTGAGCGATTGTACAATGAAAACATAGTTAGTATTTAGGTCGGACTCTCATTCGGACCTGAGGTAAGATAAGAACGCATTAAGAATGTGGCATGATTAACCCCCCTGATTCTTTTCATGTTATAATTAAGTATTTGAGCATTTTGCCAGTGTCAGCATATTTTAAATTGTCTAATGTACAGTAAATTGTACTATTGTTGCACTATAGCATTATTGTTATTCTGTAATTCTTTTCTTTTACTGGAGAAATTCTTTTTTCATTTTATTTGATAATTTTAAAATGGATTTCTTAAAAACAAAAAAAATATATAATTGATGATAAGTTGCAATTTAAACTTTTTTGGGCCCATTTCAAATTCCTTTATCTAGAATTAACCCTATGGGTACCATTATATAAATAAATTTATTTTGATTTTAATAATTAATTTGGTAATTATATATAATAATATAATTAAAAATGTGAGCACTGATGTAAAATAAAACTGAGATTCACACCATATACCTAGTAACTATAATTGTCACAATAATTGAGATAGGTATTGAGTGTGTTAAGTTTAGTGTCCGACCGAAGCTTCGGCTTCGGCTACCTTCGGCAAAAAAAAAAACCTTCGGCTTCGGCCAAAAATAACCCGAATTTTCGGCCGAAGCCGAAGCTTTTTGTCAGCCACATTAAACAGTTAAAACTTGTAAAAACATGCGCGAACATGACATGTGTAGCGGGTGTATAGTTTCCGATTATTCATTATTTTAATAATTTTTTTTTAGTAAAATCAAACGACCCAGGACCCTTGGCTCAGTAGTTAGATATCTAACCAACTAAGTCACGAAAGCAGATTATTTACTATTTTAATCAATTTTTTTAGTAAAATCAAACCTTCGGCTTCGGCCGAAGGTTACGACTAAGGCCGAACAATCGACTTCGGCTTCGGCCGAAGGTTACGGCTAAGGCCGAACAATCGGCTTCGGCCAAAATCTGACCTTCGGTCGGACTTAATACTTTATAAAGTCTCCGTTAGATTCCTTAGTATTTTTCTGTCATAAAAGAGTGATAAAAACATTTGTTCAATGAATTGCTTAAATGAAAGCATAAATGATAGTCAATATCAAGTTTCATATAAAAAATCTATTAATTTAGGATAAATAATGTAAACACCTAATTATATCAAGTTTACAATAAAGATAAAATAAATTAACTAAAATTACAATTTAACATATGTAACTTTAAGTTCCTAAAATTACAACAAAACAATCTACCATACTACATTTTATTATATGTAAACTTTAAAAATTTTGTTCATTTTTTGGTTATATAATTAATTATATATTAAGTATATACTACATAATATGTATATTATATACCTTTACAGACAATTTAGAATTGAATCGCTGAGAGAATTCTCTTGATTGTACATTTTAAAATAACTCTCAGTTATTTAAATTCAGATTCTATTTTTTTATACAAGAATGGTACATAAATTTCAGTGAAAAATATATTTTTTAATAATGACTGCAATAACAATTTAATATTATCTATTTCTCGTGCTGCATGTGGATAAAAAAGGAAAGTATTTGTTTTTTTAAACCACCATTGTTATTTTTTTATTTAAAACAAGGTATTTGCACCAAAATTATTAGTTATTTTGTACTACCACAAATTCACCATCAAATCCGTTAATCTGATTAAAAATAATATATTTATTTTTTAAAAGAATGTATATGTCCTTGTAACAAGTACATATACATTCCCTAAAGTAAGCAGTAATGCTTGTGCTATAGGTGAATGAAATCGGTTGTGGCAGGATTCGAACTTGCGATCACTGGATCAAAATAATTGTTTCAATTCAAAGGTTAATAAAAATGAATTTGTACCATAAATAAAATTAATTGAAAATAAGTAGATTGTTCGAAATAAATAATGTTCAATTGTCATAATCATTAAAACATCACATACTAGATAGCAATTTTTTGTCTATCTGATAAATACTCTAAATGCGATATGAAAATCTGTCAATCAAAATTTACAATATTAAATCTCAAAAAGTCCAGATGATAAAGAATTGGAAAAATAATAATTTTTTATTAAGAAATAAATGTCTTTAAAATATGCGTATAATATATGATTTCTAAAAACTGAGTTATAATTAAATAATTGAATTGAGTAAGTCAGGCCTAAAGTTGAATTTTAATTCACTGAATCCACATCTAATCTAGTCGTCGGCTGAGGGACGAAAATAATCAGTTATAAATTAAGAGTTTATAAGTTAAAATTTGTATATATTATAAGGATGCTACCGATAAAACAATAATGCATGTTAAGGAAATTCATTATAGTTAACAGTCGCTAAGAAGGATTTAGAATCGTAATAAGCATTTTTGTTGACAGTTATAAAAAAAAATTTACAGAACTGCCAATATTATAATGACAGTTCTGTTTATGATAATCATTGTTTTTGTTCTTAAATATCTTGTCAAATTATCATCTTAAATATCAACAGTTAAATAATTAAAGTTTTGATTGATAGGGCAAATAAGTATAACTAAGGATATAGTGTAAATAAGTAAAACTAAGAACAGAGTAAAAGGAACTTAAATATAATATTATATCAAACTAAGAAGGGTCTCAATAATAGGACTCGAATAAGTTGTATGATCACAGTTGTGTGCAAAAAAAGAGTAGGTGCAAGCATTGAACTAAAAATAGTTTTTATAAAACATCTTGATTAATTAGGAAACATTGTATATTTGAGAAATTTCTCCAAACAACAAGAAGTAGAATAAGTTAAAATATCCAGAACATAATAAAAAATTATGACAAAATAGAGAATAAATGATTTCTTCCATGAAATTTTAAAAATAAGAGGTTTTTTGGCTCTTGAAAAATTGAGTTCCGCTGACTTATTCTATTTATTAATCGATTCAACTAGAATTTTTAACTATATGCATAAAAAAAAATTATAGTAGTACATACAATTTTAAAAACATTAATTTGTTTAAATTAATTTACGACCGTCACAGGTAGCTTGTTAAATGTCAAGACAGTCAATATTTATTCTTATATTTGCATTATTCCAAATGAATCATAAAACGAACAATAATGTTTCATCCGTCCAAATTATCAAGGTCCTATCGTATGTATTAGAAATATGTGATGTCAAAACTTCTTTTAAAATAAGATTAATGATGATAAATAAATAGAAACCTATGTACTTACTTTTCCCATAAAATCATATACATAGTATAATTATCAAAACATATTAGGAACATAATTATAGCTGACCTTACTTGACTACAGTAAAACATCCTAACTCTGTATATAAATGAAATATTTATACAATTATCTATTTATTTTTTCTGTCAATTATATTGGGTACCATAAACAATAAAAATAATTTTGTTTTAATAATAAACAAAGAAAAATAATGCCCTGAAACATGTTTATACTAATAAAAAAACAACAAGTTGTGTTGTATGTTGAATTTTTACAGTTTAATTTCCTCTGATAATCTGATGCAATGTTTTAAAATGTAGGTAATAAATAAAAGTATAAAAACAACATAACATAGTAAATGAATTTCAAATATTTTAAATGAAAAACAAATTTATGTTTCATACACAAAACTGCAGATACAAAATATTCAAATAAATATTTTTATGTCCCTTTTTTATATATTTTATTAATGAATGAATTATAGTGAACACATTGAGTGGGTTTGGTCACATTGGAAGAATGAACAAAGATAGTCTGACAAAGGAAATATAAAAAGATAAGATCAGATTCAAAGCTCCACCAAAAAAATAATCCGAAATAGGTGAACATAAGAAACTTTTATAACAAATTAATATGTAAGAAACGATTCATTTATTTTAATGAGGCTAACAACCAGGCAACTCCTGTCTACAACGAAGATCCGCAAGATCGCATATCTGGGTCACATAATGAGAGGAGAAAAATACCACTTGCTTCAATCAATACTGGAGGGCAAGATAGAAGGTCACCGAGGGACTGGAAGGAGACAGATGTCCTGGCTGCGTAATATTAGGGAATGGACAGGCTTCAGATCTGTGGAGCAGATACAGACAGGGATTCACCCGAGTGATCACCCGAGAGTTTCTGATAGGACACCAGAAGAAAAATGAGGCGATGGATGTTTGTTAAGATAAAAAATATAGTATTCCGTTCGATCACTCTTTGCATACATGGGGTGATGGTATAAATGTATATATTTACTATACATTTTCTGCAATATAACCAAATCATAATTACTTTCAATTACTATCTTAATAAATATAAAATAAAATAAATATAACAGAATACATAAGGAACTCAAATATGATTTATAAATGTACTTATTTTTATGTTTGATGTCAATATTGTATTTTCATAAATACAATAAAATCTAATATATATACATACAACATAATTCAAGTCTATATTTATATAAATAAGGTTCCTTCTAAAAATCACAAAGAAATTGTTCCTAATTAAACAATCGTCACATTTAACAATAATTTACTAAATTTTGTTTAGTGAACAAAACTACAAGTATAAATTTATTTCTATTATGCTCCAATAAAGCAATCTCCGATAAATTACATAATTCAACCAACCGTTAATATTAGGAATAAAATATAATTTCCTAGATAAAATTGGATTTGAGGTGTGAAATACGACACCTCCAGTTTAATATAAAAATCAATATATGTAATAGACCCCGTTGAGCATAAATGCCAATATAAAATAAATAATAATTAGATGACTCCACCTAATTGCAACAACATTAATCTAAGTTTACAATAATAATGCACATTAAGTCATTTAAATTTCATGTATATATTTAAGTACTTAAAAAATGTATACAATATAAAACACAGGGTAAATTTTTCAAAAAAATCTTATACTGAGATTATAAATATTAAATATATCGTAAAATCAGTGCCAACATTGTCAATTCAGTTGATAAAATTCAACTATTTTCAAAATGAACACTATGAGAGGCAACTCTCTGGTGCCATTATAAATATTTCAACATATTAATTACCGTTGGTGTAGTTGTGAACTGAGTCATGAGGTAAAAACAGACAACCAATGCCATGTTGTTCAGAAAAGTCTGAACTATAAAAGTCTGAACGATAAGGTTTATTATGAGAAAACAATCTAAAGGTGATTTTTAAACAATTATGAAAGAAGCTAAATATTTTTCATATATACGACAAAACTGAGATTCGGACAAAGACATTAGATACTTACTACTATTAAGCTCCAAAGTCTGAACGATAAGGTTTATTATGAGAAAACAATCTAAAGGTGATTTTTAAACAATTATGAAAGAAGCTAAATATTTTTCATATATACGACAAAACTGAGATTCGGAAAAAGACATTAGATACTTACTACTATTAAGCTCCAAAAATTATATGAATAAATTGAAACTAAAGAAACATGGGCATAATATATTGTGGAAAAATGATCAAGTTACTATAGTTTAGATTTTTCTTTTATAATAGTAATCATATCTGTAAAAAATTGTAATAAGTTTAATGTTTTTTTTTTGTGAGATACAATGTAAATAAACTTTCTGACACCTCGGAACAGACTCAACCTAGTGAAGTGGTTTATACAAAAATAAAATGTTATTCAATATTTATGTGTTTTTTTATTATTTTTATTGTGATAATGTATTTTGTTTTTTTAAGAATATATAAAAAAAAAAAGAAAGTGGTGACAGAGTTTAAGTATATTAAATTATTTATTATGCATTATTGTAAATTATACAATCAGCATAGAATTGGTCATAACATGCTATTCAGAATTGTGTGTAAGTATTAAATCAAGGTAGTGTGTGGTAGTTGTTAGTTATACCTCAAAATTTTGACAACCATTATCTCACAACATAAGTTGTGTGGCTTGACTCAGTTCACCACTACAGCCACATTATATTAATTTAGAGACCCCTACAACAATAATCTCAATCAGACCTTTAAAATATGATTTGTATCATAAGATCGTTAAATGTTTTGGTTCAGAATTGATCTAGCTACGTCAAACCTTTAACAGTGCCATCAGTTGTATATATCCCACAGAGTGATGGCGCAGTCAAGACCTCCCGCAGCCATTATGGGAGAACTCCATAGGGAGACTGGCTTTCCGGAATAGCAGACCTCCTGCAGGGACGCCTTGTGCTCCGTCAGCACTGCCAAAGGACGCAGACTCTTCCAAGAAAACACTCGAAGTCTACCATCCCACCCGGCACTCATGAATACTTTTTTGTCTTGCCTGATCTTCAAAACGTTGACCCCTGGATTTTTTATCGCGATCTCGCACTTCAATGTGAGACTCAGATCATTTTTGGACATGCTGAATACTTGGATGTATTCAGAAGCGTTGCCGTAGACACCGCGACCTGTCGATAGGTCGTAATCTAAAGTAATTGGACAATCTCGCAGTTTAATTTTGCTCGCAATCTTATGCGTCTTCATATCCCACAGGTATACGTCGCCACTCTCATAAGCTGCCAATATGTACTGGTTGTGGGACATTTCAATATATTTGAAGCACATGATTTCTCCCAGTTTGGTGTCGGGATCAGGTTTCAAGGTGAATATTTCCTTGCCGCCGAGACTGGAGACTTGGATCTGGGAGTCCCTCTGCGGTCTAATTAAAACATTGTTGGATTCGGATATTTCGCAACGACAGAAGCCGCAGTAGTCTGTACGGAGGGTGTCCTGGAGAATGTAGCCACTGGGAGCCATCGTCCATACTTTGATGATGCCTTCCTTCTCTTGTGTGTAGAGGGAGTCTGCCGTGTGGTGAATGCTGAGGACAGGCGTCTGACCGACTGACAATTTGTTTCTATGTCGATTTGTCTGAAAACAAATGAGTTTTGCACTTGAGATTAGGTAAATAAAATCAAATATTGTATGTTAAGAAAAACATTTTATTAATGATAAATTTATGTGCTTAACTGCCTATATTTCCATTTTTTTTAAGTATCGAAAAACGAGGAAACACCCCAACTAGATAATTTAATTTTCTTTAAAAATATTTACACTTTAGTAGTACATCTCAAAGTTTTTTTAACAATTTTTATAAATATTTATTGAATTTAGTGAAGACATTGTTTCATACAATTTGTATGGCAGTATACTCTACGTAATATCTAAGGGGACACTCAATAGTTTGATACTTAATCTCCAAACATAGATAGGTACCATCAAGGTGTTTCATATTCTGAGTAGGAAAACAAGACTGACATTCATACTATCCTATCCTGACAAACATACACCTAGACGTTTTGCATAAAAAAAATCTCAAAATATTTAATAATTTGCATTTAAGAGTGTATACAGTTTGGTAAGTATTCTTCAACAATACATACTATCACCGTCGACATTTGGATCTTATGTGTTACATGCAACTAGTAGGTAGATAAAATATGTATGGCGTGGGTAAATATTTCCTATCTACACTACACTATTATTGTGCAGTGTGCGGTAAGTGTAGTGTCTATTTAATATTATGTTATATTACAGGTGGAAATGACACAGTTTGAATTTAGAGCCCGTAGATTTAAGATATAACATTAATTGAACACAATTTATTTCAACACAAATTAAACATGAGAATTAGAAAGTTACGAACTGAGAAATGATGAGGTGTTTGAAAATCTGTTTGGGATTTGAGAAGATATCAATATTATGCATAAGATGAAGTGAGTTGTACGTTCTGATTAATCGAGGAATGGAAGAGAAATAACCAATATATGTATTGTAGAAGTTTAAGTGAAAAATATTTCTAAGTATGGTGTTTCTAATTGGAACTGTTATTTTAATTTGCGGAAGAATGTTTTATAAAGTACCATCATATCTGCAATTTTTCCGTCTATTATTTAAGGAATCTAAGATACTTATCTTTGACTGATATTGTAAATATAAATAAGTTAACTTATTAACTGATGACAAAATCACATATTGTGATCAACAATATGTAATTTTGCTAAAAAAATATAATTTAAATTTTGTTTATGATATTTGAAATACAATAAATATTTTTATCTTTAACTTAAACATCATTTTGCGTTATATCTATGTTTATAGTTATGTAGGCAATAAAATTATTCCAGGGACTCTAGAATATGTAAACAATGACTATTTTACATATTCATCTTAAATCTGGGTTATTCGTCACATTAAAAATAGTATTTTCCTGGTAGGTATATATAATATTATATATGCACTAACATATTGTCATTTTCTATATAGTATGGATGCCAGTTAAATGGTCAACAGAAATCTAAAGTATGTCAATAATAAAATTCTTTAAAATCCCGATAACCCCAATATATGATTGCGGTGTATAAATAGTACAGTAAAATGTTATTTTTTTCTGGTTTTTATGCCTGAGTAATGAGTTAATGAGTCAGCGCAGCAGTCGAAAGAATGGGGACAGAGATAGTAAGAGAAAGCAACTAAAAATATACACATATAGAATAATTCGTTGTGGATTGAATTAAAGTGACATTATTACTAATTTACCTGAAGGTCCCAAGTAAATATCTGCCCGTCTTGTGTTCCTGCGAGCAAATATTCAGTTTCGTTGTTTGGGCAATGAAAACATAAACTATGAACTGGCCCCATTGTTATATGTCTTAAACTAAAAACTGGATCGGGGGGTAAAACTGCCATTGCGAACACTTTTTCAATTCATTTACACACAAAATATTTCACAAATTATTTGTTTATACGGAAAAACGTTTACGAATAAAAACAAATTTCTCTTTTGACAATAGCAAACTTTCTGAAAACAATGCTACCAATCGTAAGAATATGAAATACTCATCACAGATAATATAGAAGTAAATACTCATATGTTGCAATTATAAAAAAAATAAAATTATTTATTGAATCGTGGAAATCTTTCAAATTTAAAAAAAATAAAAAATCAGGGCCTTTGCTAAAGCAAAGCACCCATTTATAATGAAAATTGAGAATCATTTTAGATTAGTTTAATCGTGTCATATTATATTGTTTTAGTCGTTACGAACAGGGCCGGGTTAATCATAGAACAATCAGGAACAAGAAGTTCGGGCAGTTGTCTTAAAAAAGACATTTAAAATCCTAAATGTTAATTATGTAAATTAAAAATTCCGCTGGTATGGCACTCGGTACTCTTTACCTATCCTGAAAGAGGCTTGGCGTGCTTTTTATTGTTGTATATGTGCTTCTTTATGTTTTTATAGGTTTTGTATAATTATGTCTTATTTTTAAAGTTTTTTTTACGTTTTTATCTCGGATGCTTTAATATGTTTGTGTGAAATATTGATGAACTTCGCACTTGTGTTCACTTTCAATTGGATATTGACATTATATAAAATTATTAAGATATACTTTCTTGTATGCGATTGTCAATGTCTGTAAGTGTCCCAAATAAAATAAAATTAACATATAATCATTGTAATAATTTACTTGCTTTATGTTTAATAATCTAACCAGCGCCCCCGTAACTAAATTCGCCCGAGTGGCTTAAGATTAAGTACACATCATAGTGACATAACGACACATATAATAAGAACTCTTATTGCTTGTTGATGGAACTTACATAAGCTGTTTATAATATGCGAAACTTGGTGTCAATCTGGAACATGGTCAAGATATAAAAAGTAAAAAACTTTGTATTGAAATTCTATGATAATTTCAATGATTTTTTTCCTTTCGACTTTAGCGACATACTTACTTTTGGTGACAGTCGCCGACATTGTTTAGGTAAATTTCGAAAAAATCTATATATGGTTTAGAAGCATTTTAGAACAAACATTAACCTCTCTCTTTGAATCATTCATATATTTTATTTATTTATTTATTTTATTTCATTTTTATTTCATTTTCGGGAAATTTACAGTATAATAACATTTATTATATAGATGCATTAGTATAATACTAAAACCAATAACAAATTTCCACATTATTAACAATAAATTTTGACTGCTGTGCTTAAATACTTAAAGCTACATATGAAAAATATTTAAATCTGAATGCTAGTGCATGAGTGTATGTATGTGTGTACGTATGAGTGTAAGGATGTGTATATGTGTGTGAATGTGTCTATATAAGTGAAAGAGAGAATATATAGGTACCCGCAAGCTCACATAGTTTACTCCGTTCAATCTTGATTTTTCAATCATCCAGTGAAATTCAATCATTATAACTTGAACTGATGGCAGCAGAAAATGAATTAGGTCCTAAAAGAAAAATATCGACATCCAGATGTTCGTGATTATAAATGTTCATCATACGTATGAGGGGTGCGTATTATTGTTTCTTTCTCTCTCTTCTGTCTGGTGTCAAGTGTCAACACGTGTCCATATAATTTACGAGTTTAGTATAGACTAATATATTTCGATATTATTTTTGAGCCTAATATTTTTTCTTTGAAAAAACTATTAGGCATAATAATATATGACGGCCCTGTATGAAGAAACAGTAAATATAATTGGCTGAGTTATGAAAAATTACATTTGCCACATAATACAAAAAAGAAGAAGTTTAGATCAGTGGTTCCCAAAATCTTTTGGCCCACGGACCCCTGTTCATACTCAATACTTGACCACGGACCCCTTGTAATTTCAAATTAATCTCGTTAAATCTGGCAAATAAATCAGCCATGGTAATACATTTCAAAATATTGTTAGCAAATTTCAATACAATTTGTATGGCAAAATACACAATATCTACGGAGACTCAATAGTTTCATATTTAATCTCCAAACATACAAACGTACCATTAAGCTGTTTTTTTTATATTCTGGGCAGGAAAAAGACTGACATCCATAGTATCATATTCTGACAAACATACATATTTTGTAGGTATAGAAAATAAAAAAATATTAAATAGTCATTTTTTGAGATAGTTAAATTGTGACGCAAATCATTGTCTTTACTCTCCAGGGGGGCAAGTCTGGTTCGACCGGCGAAATCAAAACCCTAGTGACTACCCATATCAGGGATATAATTATCATATTGAGTTCTATGACATCTAAAGATATTGTAGAACTCCATATAATAATTATATCCATGATATGGAGTTCTATGATATCTACAGATATTGTAGAACTCCATATAATAATTAAATCCATGATATGAATAATCGTGAGGGTTCTGATTTCACCCGTTGAACGAGACTTGCCCCCCAGGAATCCCAACACTGAATCAACGAGCGAATAAATGCGATACAAACATGCACTTTACCAACGCACTTCGGTGTTAAGTAGTAAACGAACATTTCCCAAACAAAGTTGAGAAAGTAATCTCTCATTTAAGGCATTCATTTTGAATTTATTAACTGCTCTATCGACATAATGTAGTGAATAATGCAAACGTTCATTAAGGTTTTTTTGCGACCAAATGATATCGACGAATGACACAATGAACCGATAATACATTATTCGGTATAGCTTCTTTTAAGTATGTCTGAAAGCCTCGGTGTCGTTCTTCCATTGCCGGAGCACGGTCATTAGTTTTTTAATTCGCAGATAATATTAGTTTTTACATCGAAAAATCTTTTTAATTCAGTAAATAACGTTTCACTTTTCGTTGTATACACTTTACATCATGCAAAACACACTAAATTATTGAATTTTATGCACCTATCTATATTTATATTTTACATAGGACGTAAACATCGCTAATAATTTATTCCTTATATTTATTTTAGCTTCCATAATAATAAAAATGTGTTACAATTTTTTTTTTAATTAAACCTTTCACAGACCCCCTGACGTCGTTCAGGGACCCCCAAATTAATTTTAATTTTCCACGGACCCCCTGAATGCTCCCGGGGACTCCTGGGGGTCTGTACTGTAGGGACCACTTTGGAAACCATTGGTTTAGATAGATGTCAAAAATAAAGTCAGTCAATAAATACAATAATAGTGTCAAAAGTGGGATCCAAAATCGTGAAATGTTTTTACATTGTATTTAATTTGACTGTATAGGTGTTTATCAAAAATGTCTTTCTGTGTTAAGAATAGTCATACACAAAAGAGTGTACAGCTTTGGAATACAACATCGTACAGGCATTTTTTCATCGGTTTATTTTTTGTTTTAGTCGTTTCAATTATCTTTATTGTCGTCGCCCATTTGATCCCGATAACTTCCAAAAAGAAAGATATCTATAAGCATCTGTCCCTTAGCGATGTCACTAATTTACCGGAGACTGTTTTAGCTGAGGATTCTCCTAAACCTGCTAAAAGAAACCCAAAGTGTACTCATTGGGATTGTTTCAATGTTTATCGGTGTGGTCAGAGGGGCCACAATAGAATATCGGTTTATGTCTATCCTCCACACAAGTATGTAGACTTTCAAGGAAATGCGGCCTCACCGATTATGTCGAAGGAATTTTATTTCATTCTAAAGACTATCGTCAGCAGTAAATACTACACATCAAATCCTTCGGAGGCTTGTCTCTTTGTTCCCAGTATTGACACACTCAATCAAAATAGACTCAGTTTGAAATTGGTACAACAAGCTTTGCAAACATTACAATTGTAAGTATTTTGATTATCATTCATTATTGGTACCCTGTCTGTATCTCCACCATAATAGTAATATATTTATATGTATGTATAATAGACTCAGTTTGATATTGGTACAACAAGCTTTGCAAACATTACAATTGGAAGTATTTTGATTATTTATCATTCATTATTGGTACCCGTCTGTATCTCAACCATAATAGTATACACATGTATATAATATGTATGTGGGTATTTTTATGTGTGTCATTATCAAGCATAAACTAGAAAACTTTAGTGGTCTTACTTACTATTTGCAATAATTTGTGTTTAAGTTGATACTTACCCAGTTTTTTGTATGGCCAAAACTGACTTAGCATTGGATTAAGTAAGGCCCTATAGGTTTAATATTCCACATATCGTTTCCTTTACGACCAGAGAGTTAACTAGACAAAAAATAGTTATTTTTCATATTATCAATAATTTTCATTCAAATTGTTTCAACAAATGAAATATCAGAAATTGTACTTTTTTTGTGAGCAAATATTTGTTTACTTAAAAGCCAAAGGTATGTATTTACAGAAATAAAACATAAGGAACCTTTAAGTACCTAGGTCTCCCTAGGGGTAAAATAAAAGAACTTCTGGATAGAGTGGTAAAAGCATCATTGTCCGCATCCTTTTGGATTTGGTTGCACAGGGGAATGGAGTATCAATCGGAGATTGGTGGGTGAGTGATGAGCGTGACTCGAGTTATAAAGGGGCCCCTTTAGCCCGCATACATGGTCGCAAGCCCATGTGGCTCGCCTATTCTGGGTGATACTCTGGTCACCTGTGCTCGTGGGCCTGGATCCGTGAATCCAGTGAAACCACAATTGCTTTTCTCTTTTGTATCTTCAAGAAAAAATTAAGAGTTTGAGTTAGAAACATAGTTTTTATTTTATTTAAATGTAATGTTTTCTGTAAATCTCAGCATTTTTTCGTACAAAAATGTTCAAAAATGTAGGTATTTGACATTTTGTTGATTTTCCTTGTCATGGTTATGATCAAATCATACTAATGTGTAGTGTAATATTGTACATATTATGTAGCTATGTAAGTACATATGTATGTATATGGATATGTATTTTAACTTTGTTCGTGTCACAGGCGAGAACCAAACAAGGTTTCATATTTTTAATTTATGAATTATCTAGATTTTCATTTATTTATCTTACAAAGGAATATTTTGGAAACGATGTACATGGAATTCATTCAAGAAAGACTGAAGGACCCAACGACTAAGCTTATTGAAATTTTGTATACACACTTGCTTCCGTTGACGATTTATAAAAGCGAGTGGGTTGTGGCCAACCTTTCCAACATTTTAATTCAATTACATTTAAACCATTTCACATAATAATATTCGTTTATTATACAAATATATTTTTTTACATAATGTGGCGGACTTATTGACTGGAGGCAATTTCTAACAGTCAACCACACTAGTAAATACACTTGTAGTATTTAAAAAAACATTAAAAAGAAATACAAGATTAAATGGAAAAGAAAACACAATTTAAAAATAATAATGAAAATTTAAAAAAAAAAAGGGGAAGTGCGATAAAGAAACTTAGGTATGTGGATAAAAAGTGTGACTTCAGAAGCTTCTTGAAATCCATCATGGTAGGAGCTTTTCTTCTACCATTGGGTAATTGGTTCCATTCAACTAACACTGAATGTGACGATGTGCTTAAAAGAAGGCTATGGATTTTGAGGTTGGTGGGAAGTCATTAGGGGCGGGACTTGTGTGGAGTAGTTTTGAAAAAGAGGTTGACTAATTGGTTTTAAAGAGACCACTTTTTCATCAGTACAGATGACAATTGACTATAAAAGTGTGAGGTTGTTTTTCAATTTGCTTAGAGCTTAATTTATTTTAAGATATGTGTGTCCATGATAGAAATTTTACTATATTTTTGTACACTTGCACGTGAAAAAATACTGTATGCCCATTTTAATCATGCTTATTTTTTATTGCTAATAAAATTTTCAATTTTATTTTTTTAGTTGGGACGATGGAGAAAATCATCTGATTTTCAATATGCTGGCCGGAGCAGCACCAGATTTTCACACTGTATTGGATGTCAACACTGCTAAAGCTCTAATAGCTGGTGCCGGGTTCGACTCGTGGACATATCGCACCAGCTTCGACGTATCCATTCCTCTCTACTCGCCCATGGAAGACGAACTAGACAACTCTAAGATGCCTGACAAGACCCATCTCGTTATTTCGTCGCAAGTCAACCTCTTCCATAATCTGATTGTGGATTTGCAAGACATTGCCGATGCCGATAGCAGTTTGCTCCTTTTACAGTCCTGTCAAGAAGACAACGAGGCAACAAATCATTCCATGAGATGTCAGTACAAGACCGGCGCAACGTTCGACTATCCGGAGGTCTTGAAGCAATCTCACTTTTGCGTTGTGGGAAGAGGCGTCAGGCTGGCGCAGCCGGTTCTCTTGGAAGCCATGGCCATGGGCTGTATCCCCGTTATTGTCATTGACTCTATCGTCATGCCGTTTCAGTCGGTCTTGGATTGGCACAGAACGGCCATATTTATTCCCGAAGACAATTTGAGCACCCTCATACCCATCCTGAAGGCCGTGTCGAACGAGAGAAGGGACGAGATGAGGGATCAGGCCAAATGGTTGTACGACAATTATTTTTCTTCGATAGAAAAAATCACACTGACAACTTTGGATATTATCAACGACAGAGTTTTTTCATTGATGGCCAAAAGCTACGAACAGTGGAATATGATTCCTAATCCGGTATATTTTTTTCATACATATCACATTTTTTATGATACAACTTTTATTTTTGATATTCAGAATCATTCAAGGACGTTGATAGTTTAATTGTGTGTTGTTCTTTGAAACAATGTTTAGTTTTTTCTTGGAGGAGTAAATATGAAGTTTTTTCCTGAAAGTGCTCTTGCTTTTTGACATGCGTGAGATGCTTTCCTATTTGTCTCTGAAAATATGTTTTAAAAAACTGAAAATAATGATAACCTCCTTCTTTTTTTAATTTGTTTATAAAGAAAAATTGCAATTATACTGTGCCTATAAAGATTACAAATTCATCAATAATTTGCATCCTGGGATATTTCGCGCTGCATTTCAGAGATTTTCAATATTTGTATTTTTTTTGTCTCATATATCGATTAACTTATTAAGAGGTATTAAATTAATCTTAGTATTTGATATAATATAAGATATTTCTACAGTTAAATAATAATTTGTAATAACTTTATTTTCAGAATGTTGCTTCCAACCCGCTGTTCCTTCCTGTCACAGCTCCCAAGGCCCCTGGTTTCACGGCTGTGATCCTCACTTACGATCGTGTGGAAAGTCTCTTCACTCTCATCAACAAGCTGGTCAAGACTCCCAGTCTACAGAAAGTTCTCGTTATTTGGAATAATCAGAGGAAACCGCCACCTCCAGGTACTCATATTGGATTTTTCATTAATGTCTGTTTCATTTTAATAACTTCTTTTGTATTTTTATGTTGGCAAGCTTGCATAGTTGTCAGTTTGGTCAATTTAGTTCTACGGAGTTGATAACGTTTGCCTACTGCACGATTTACAAAGACTATAAACAAATTCAAACCGATTATATTGGGGTTATGTCAATAACTACTATATTTATAATTTTCACCAAACATCTTGAACGAGCTTCCGGTTGCGCAGAGCGCAAATTTGTGTCTTTTTGCTTCGTTGGTTTAAGTGCAAATCGCCCCCCTTCTTGGCTAAAAGTTAAAGATATTTGGCTACAACTCTACTCTTACTTTGTCACAAATACTGCAGAGTTTATGTAATCCAACTTAGCATGATGTATATGATGACACATCAAGTTTAGTTTTTACACCTGACAACACTAAAATATTATTTTTTTCATTCAAAAATTAAAAAGGAATTATAAACTGAAATCAAGTGAAGTACACATTTATATTTCTATTTGTGTCGGATTCATGTCTACCCATAGATTTCATATAATATACTAGATGTAGTACTCCGTGCAAAAAGTGAGTCATGGAATATCGCGCGTTTGACGTTTTGGTTGGCAACATATTGCAGCTTTCCTTACATTTCAACACATCCTAGATAACTGTTCATCCTAAAACAATTCACATAAGTCGTTATTCTCTACAGAAAAACGATGTGGACTGCCAACCAAAACGTCAAAAATCTCTCAGAAAAATCAATCACTTCGATTCATACAAAATTTGCTAACTACGACATCTAGTATATTATAATAAAAATCTACGTGTCTACCAGCAGTCAACATTATTCAGAATTGATTAACTTGATAGTTATATGTATATCTTTAAAGAACCTGCATTTGAGGTTGCTCTATTGAGGTCAAATCTTAAATAATTGAAAAATATTTATAAAGAAGTTATTTAAGAGTAAATATGTGGTGACTATAGTGGAATATGTTTTATTTACAGCGTCTCAGTGGCCTGTTATAAACAAACCGTTGAAAGTCATTCAGACAAAGGAGAACAAACTATCCAATAGATTTTATCCTTATGAAGAGATTGAAACTGAATGTCTTTTGACAATTGATGATGATATCATTATGTTGACACCTGATGAATTGGAATTTGGGTTTGTATTTTATAATATGAATAGTCTTATAATAACTAATAATAATAATAACTAGAGACCTGAATTATTCGCATTTGCGATAAACCCAATATTATTCGTGAATAATTCAAATTTTTACATTAAAATGCTGTTTAAAGATTGTTTCTATTTAAACCCAATAATTGAGGATTTGTAACTTTTCAAACAATTTTGAATCATTATTATGGAAATTATTTAAGAATATTATCATTTATAGTGAAAAAATAATATCTCTTTTATAAAATAAATGCAAATCATAACACTGATTTCTTAAATATAACACCACTTTTTTGAAAAAGTAACACAAATATTTCGGGTCTGCAATAATAACTGATAATAATTAGTTTAAAACAGGGAGACTAAATCATTTGTAACTAAATTGTTCAGGAGCACCAATTCGGAAATGTGTTCATTGTTTCTTTTTATACCTACTCAATCCCATATTATTACTAAGATTAAAATTCTCATATCAACGGATATAATTTTAAACATGTAATAACATAATATAAATTTAAATAAAACGCACTTATTCATTATATTCTACTTGTGTTCAACTTTTTTTTTCATTTCTAGTTTTGAAGTATGGAGAGAGTTTCCAGATAGGATTGTGGGCTTCCCATCAAGAGTGCACTTATGGGATAATGTAACTAACACATGGAAATATCATAGTGAATGGACCAATCAAATATCTATGGTAAATTTTGATGTATTGCTTATGTCTGTATTTTTACGTCATTGATGAGTGTGATATTTTTATATTCATCCTAGTATCATACCTTCATGATTTATCCTGTACATTCTCAAAATAAATGTGATTAAAATCCTATTTTATTTAGTAAGGATTTTTTTAAGATAAGCATTGGTTTAATATTTAATTTATTATATTTTGCCATTGCCATTATAAGAATAGTTTTATGGCATTCTAGTCTGGTTAAGATTACTTTCCTTATTTATATTTTGCCATTGCCATTGCCATTATAAGAATAGTTTTATGGCATTCTAGTCTGGTTAAGATTACTTTCCTTATTTATATTTTGCCATTGCCATTGCCATTATAAGAATAGTTTTATGGCATTCTAGTCTGGTTAAGATTACTTTCCTTATTTATATTTTGCCATTGCCATTGCCATTATAAGAATAGTTTTATGGCATTCTAGTCTGGTTAAGATTACTTTCCTTATTTATATTTTGCCATTGCCATTGCCATTATAAGAATAGTTTTATGGCATTCTAGTATGGTTAAGATTACTTTCCTTATTTATATTTTGCCATTGCCATTATAAGAATAGTTTTATGGCATTCTAGTCTGGTTAAGATTACTTTCCTTATTTATATTTTGCCATTGCCATTATAAGAATAGTTTTATGGCATTCTAGTCTGGTTAAGATTACTTTCCTTATTTATATTTTGCCATTGCCATTGCCATTATAAGAATAGTTTTATGGCATTCTAGTCTGGTTAAGATTACTTTCCTTATTTATATTTTGCCATTGCCATTATAAGAATAGTTTTATGGCATTCTAGTCTGGTTAAGATTACTTTCCTTATTTATATTTTGCCATTGCCATTGCCATTATAAGAATAGTTTTATGGCATTCTAGTCTGGTTAAGATTACTTTCCTTATTTATATTTTGCCATTGCCATTGCCATTATAAGAATAGTTTTATGGCATTCTAGTCTGGTTAAGATTACTTTCCTTATTTATATTTTGCCATTGCCATTGCCATTATAAGAATAGTTTTATGGCATTCTAGTCTGGTTAAGATTACTTTCCTTATTTATATTTTGCCATTGCCATTGCCATTATAAGAATAGTTTTATGGCATTCTAGTCTGGTTAAGATTACTTTCCTTATTTATATTTTGCCATTGCCATTGCCATTATAAGAATAGTTTTATGGCATTCTAGTCTGGTTAAGATTACTTTCCTTATTTATATTTTGCCATTGCCATTGCCATTATAAGAATAGTTTTATGGCATTCTAGTATGGTTAAGATTACTTTCCTTATTTATATTTTGCCATTGCCATTGCCATTATAAGAATAGTTTTATGGCATTCTAGTCTGGTTAAGATTACTTTCCTTATTTATATTTTGCCATTGCCATTATAAGAATAGTTTTATGGCATTCTAGTCTGGTTAAGATTACTTTCCTTATTTATATTTTGCCATTGCCATTATAAGAATAGTTTTATGGCATTCTAGTCTGGTTAAGATTACTTTCCTTATTTATATTTTGCCATTGCCATTGCCATTATAAGAATAGTTTTATGGCATTCTAGTCTGGTTAAGATTACTTTCCTTATTTATATTTTGCCATTGCCATTATAAGAATAGTTTTATGGCATTCTAGTCTGGTTAAGATTACTTTCCTTATTTATATTTTGCCATTGCCATTGCCATTATAAGAATAGTTTTATGGCATTCTAGTCTGGTTAAGATTACTTTCCTTATTTATATTTTGCCATTGCCATTGCCATTATAAGAATAGTTTTATGGCATTCTAGTCTGGTTAAGATTACTTTCCTTATTTATATTTTGCCATTGCCATTGCCATTATAAGAATAGTTTTATGGCATTCTAGTCTGGTTAAGATTACTTTCCTTATTTATATTTTGCCATTGCCATTGCCATTATAAGAATAGTTTTATGGCATTCTAGTCTGGTTAAGATTACTTTCCTTATTTATATTTTGCCATTGCCATTGCCATTATAAGAATAGTTTTATGGCATTCTAGTCTGGTTAAGATTACTTTCCTTATTTATATTTTGCCATTGCCATTGCCATTATAAGAATAGTTTTATGGCATTCTAGTCTGGTTAAGATTACTTTCCTTATTTATATTTTGATCTGGTCTTTTTGAGATGATCTATAATGATATAATTTTTATTTCATTTAAAAAAAATGTCCTTATAACAATTAATATACATCCTTACACATTTCCTAAATTAAGCATATGCTTGTGCTATAGGTGAACGAAATCTGTTGTGGCAGGACTACTGGATTAAAAACCCAGTGTGCTAAGCACTCTGCCACCAGCTATCTTTTGAATAATTAATAGTTACGAATAAATAATAAATAATAAAAAACATGTAAACCAGCCGCGATGACAGGTTTTAAGCCCTGTAGGTGCCTCGAGTTCCTGGTTCTCCTATAGTATTCCAACTTCGTCTCTATTGAGATGTTGATAATTGCCATAGAATAATTAATATATATTATTTTATTTTGTAGGTATTAACAGGTGCAGCGTTCCATCATAAGCTTTGGTCGTGGTATTACACAGTTGGTATGCCTGGAGATATAAAACAGTGGGTAGACGACAATATGAATTGTGAAGATATCGCTATGAATTTCCTCGTTGCCAACTTGACAAACAAACCGCCAATCAAGGTATACAATACCATATTCAATTTTTCATAATATTTATGAGTTCATAGACATAAACTAATCACTCAAGTTAATTTATTACAATATTCCGAAAATACCTAATCCCTCTCCTTTTCCTTCCTTCCCTTTGCTACATGATATTTACTAAAGAAGGAATATTTGTCCCTAAACATTTCTTGATTTCCTCTTCTTGTTCTTTCACAATCCTTTTTTTGCTATGATGTTTTTTTTTGTTCTTATTATCTATCTTGGTGTTATGAATATTTTCTTTGTTCTTTTTTAGCTTTCATTTTTTGTCAATGTACATATATAATTCTGTCACTGTAATCTGGTTGGATGGAAGTAATGGCCTAATGACAATAAGTCCACCAGTGTGCACTATATTTGTTTATGTCATCTACAATAAGTTAAATAAATAAATATTGGATTCAGTTCTGATAATGCACTAATATTTTAATTTCAAAATTATTCATTTTATGTATTTTTTTGCTATTCTGAAGATTGAATAAAATAAAGGAAATTTAAATGAAAAATAACATCACTAGTGAATTAAAAAATGGAGGTTCAGTGACCTTACTCTTAATTGCAAATCTGATCACAATATTATGATCTGATTCACTAAGAACTTACCTTTGTAACAGAAAATAATGCGGTAGGTAGGTATGTTTTAATAGCAACAGTCGTTAATTTGAATTTACGCAGGCGACAGGTTGGTAAGTTCTTAAGGGAAATTTGAAATTGGGATCGGGTTCGAGATTCAAGAATAAGGCTACTGGTGAACACATTTTTGTTTTTAATGACTTTAATGTTGATTAAAATTTTAATTCGTCTTCAGAATTGAACCTATTATGGTAAATAAAATCCATTCAAAAAATAAGACTGATTAAAACAATGAAGAAAGAAGTAATTGAAGGACGCAGAAGGAACTATATTTTCTTTCACTTTTTTACCCCAAGGGGATATAGTAGGGAGTTATAAATATGCAATTTTTAACGTTATTTTTTTATTCAGAAAGTTTCATCACAATGTATCTGTGTGTGTGTGTGTGTGTGTGTATGTGTTATGTACGGCCTGTTTATTCTACTTTATAGATTATAGACTAAAGTACTCATTTGATTCTTTTCAAATTTTGCAAATTTGTATATCTAATATTCACTTAAAACCCATTAGATTTTGAAGGGTATCTGATCATTTCTTTTCATTTTTTTTAAATTCCAAATATTTCAAAGTGACCCCAAGCTCAGGAAACTTAAAATTTGATATTTTTATTTTCAAATTGCTAAAAAGGCACACCACTTTCATATCAGCATTGAAGAATTACCTAGTTTTCATAATAAAATATTTAAATAAAAAATAATTTAACAAACTCATTTCATGAAAATGCTGAAAATTTTCCATACAAAATTTGATACTTTGTGGAGTGACTTGGTAGTGAGGAGTATAGTGTTGGTCACAATCCACTCATTATATAATATTTGTATAGATTAAGACAACATAACATATAATCCGTGTAAATCTCGGAAAAGTTTGCTTGCTCATATGAAAAATCAAGAAAAGCTTTAATTTGTTGTTTGTTTGATAATTTATCTTTTTTAACAGGTGGCTCCTCGCAAAAAGTTCAAATGTCCCGAGTGCACCAACACTGAGATGCTCTCGGCCGACATCGGCCACATGACCGAGAGGTCCGCCTGCGTGGACAGGTTGTCAAAGATTTACGGGCAGATGGCGCTCAAGACTGTCGAGTTCAGGGCGGATCCTGTCTTGTTCAGGGACAACTTCCCGCAGAAGCTCAAGTGGTTCAACGACATTGGAAGCCTTTAGGTGGAAATGTAAAAAGAGCTTATTTGATTTGTTTATCTTTGAGTTGTGTACAATCCTAGATGCGGTCATATTATTGATTGGATTTTAATTAATCTATTATAGTAATTTTAAAGGTTTTTGTTAACAGAGTAGAAATCCATTTTAAAATTAACAAATATAATATAAAACAGTATTTTTCCACTGTTTCACCAAAATCTGAATAAGTCCCGAATAACTATTTGGCATATAGTGCTATTCACCGGTTAAAATGTTTCAAATTAATTTTGCGATTCACCATCGTTGGATAAGTTACGAATAGTAAATTGACAAATAACGATGGCAACGTCGCATTTTTGTAGACAAATACATAGAAATGTACTAGATTTCAAATTCTTCTATAGACAAACGCCAAATGCATTTCATTTTGATGTTTAAGTTTTACAGTTAGATCGAAACAATGTGTCGTGGCTTTTGAATTTAAAATATAATAAACAGTATTGTCAAGTCTACTTGTGTATTTCAAGTCATATCTAATTTTACATTTAAATGCATTATAATGTTTTTTATATCAAAGGATGTATTTACTTCATTGTATTTGTCGTAATTCGATATTTTATCAAGTCATATATCATTGATACTGTAGGCTTTGACAAGTGAAATCTTCTTTTAAAATCAACTTCACCGAATCTGACAAAGTAGTCTTTTCATGGCCTAAATTTTATTTCTTTGTGTAGGAAACATTTCCGCATCAAAAATATCATGTATTGCCTAAAATAAATTAATATATAAAAGAAAATAACAATGAAACACGCTGTACCGGCACTGAAATGCAACTGTCAAAGTGAAAAATAAAGTTCCGAATAACTTTACTGGGTACGTAAAGTCACCTTTAATTTACTTGACACTTATTATTATTATTGGGAGTGGTTCTTTTGTAGTCCCTGCACTGCGACCATCTTGATCTATTGTGCTGCTCCATTTATTGGTTCATCTTAATAGCAGCTTGGTCTCTTCAATGAATCCCAGGATTCTGCTAGTTGGGATGCCCCCTAGGTCCTTGGGTTTTAGTGTATATGCCCTTAGGTGTTTGTGTCTGGCTTCCAAAAATGCTGGACATTCACAGATCACGTGTGAGGCAGTTTCTTCCTCATATTGACACCCTCTGCAGTTTGGGTCTTCTACGATCCCCAGTATGAAGTGGTGTCTTTTAAGATGGCAGTGGCCAGTGAATAAACCGGTAATGGTTCTTAGTTGATTCCTGCTTAGGTTTAGCAGTTCCCTGCTCCTCTTTTTGGAGGGCCCTTCGATGAATTCTTTAGCCTGTCGTTGACCATTACAGGTTTTCCAGAATTCTATGTGTTGGATTGTGATCCAATCCTTTGTCGACTTTTTGATTGTCGCTGCAGGTAGCCCAAGTAATGGTTCAGGTCCTATAAAAGGAGTCCTTGACCCTATTTTAGCTAACTTGTCTGCCTTTTCATTGCCTTCTATTCCTCTGTGGCCAGGAACCCACACTAAATGAACTTTGTTGTGTTCTCCAAGCCTTGTGAGATACGTTAGGCAATCCCATACCAGTTTTGATGTGAACTGGCTTGATTCAAGTGCCTTAAGGGCTGCTTGACTGTCTGATAGTATATAAATATTCCTGTTTTTATAGGCTTTGTTTATATTCTCAAGTGCACATTCTATTATGGCATAGATTTCTGCTTGAAATACAGTTGGATATTGTCCGAGGCTATATGAAAATTTGGTTTTTGTTCCCCAGCAATGTCCTCCTGCACCGGTGCCATGGTCGGTTTTAGATCCATCTGTATACCAGATCAGCCCCGGCTTTTTGGGTTTAAACCCCTTTTCCTCATCCCATTCACTGTAGGTTGGGTATCTAACCGTGAATGGTTTATGATAGTGGTATTTTGGTGTCATTTTGTCTGAATTCATTTGTAATAGTGAATCCAGTTCTCTGTCCCATTTGAAATTGGTATGACCATAGCTAATGCGTTTATGGTTCCATAAGCCATTACATACCAGCCTGTATAGTCCTAGCCTTGCCTCTGCTTCAATCACTATTTGTAGAGGTGGGAGGCCAAGTAGGACTTCTATAGCAGCTGTTGGTGCAGTTCTTATAGCTCCTGTGATTCCCATGCATGCAAGTCTTTGTACCTTACTTAGTTGGCTCTCACAGGATACGAGTTTGGTTCTAGGCCACCATACCAGTGCAGCATAGATGATGACTGGTTTAATTACAGTGGTGTAGACCCAGTACAGAGTTTTAGGTTTTAGCCCCCATGTTTTGCCAAAGGTTCTTCTACATGCCCAGAAAACTCTGCATGCTTTGTCACATATGTAATCCACATGTTGTTTCCAACTTAATCTCTTGTCGATTATGACTCCAAGATATTTAACTTGGTCACTCAGTGAGATCTGTATTCCAAAAAGAGTTGGTTCAATTAACCCCTCCAGTTTCCTCTTTTTTGTGAATGGTACCAGGACTGTTTTCTTGGGGTTAATTTTCAGTCCTACTTTGTTGCACCATTCTTCGACTGCCATAATGGCTGACTGAGTCACTTCTGAGACTGTTCTTGGAAATTTTCCACTAACAATGATAGCTATATCATCAGCATATCCTATAGCTTTTATTCCCTTCCCTTCAAGGATCACAAGCAGCTCGTCCACCACCAGCGACCACAGCAGGGGTGATAGTACTCCCCCCTGAGGACAGCCTCTGTCAGCGGAAGCCCTCACTGTATCCCCAAAAAGAGTAGATGCTACGGTTCTACTTTTTAGCATTGAGTTGATCCATCGACATATAGTGTGTTCAACTTTGTGCCTTTTGGCAGCATTGGTTATTACATCGTATGTGGTCTGGTCAAAAGCCCCTTCGATGTCTAGGAATGTTCCAAGTGCCAGTTCTTTATAGTTTATTGCCTTCTCAATACTCAGCACTACCTCATGTAGTGCTGTTTCTGTGGATTTACCCGGACTATAGGCAAATTGGTATTGGTGCAACGGATTTCTTCTTAGTGCCCCGTCCCGCAGATGCCTATCAACCAGTTTTTCCAGTGTCTTGAGAAGAAAGGAGGTTAAGCTAATTGGTCGAAAAGCTTTTTCCTCTGTATAATTTTCACGCCCTGGTTTAGGTATGAAGACTATATTTACCTGTCTCCATGCTTTCGGTATATAACCAAATGCTAGACAGGCTCTGAAAATATAACATAATGGCGATGTCAATAAATTGATTCCTTGTTGAAGGAATGCGGGTATAATGCCATCGCTACCTGGTGATTTAAATGGTTTGAAGGTGCCAATTGCCCATTTAATCTTTGACTGGTTGATTACCGATTTAGCAAGAAGCCAGTCGTCCCTATTGGTTCTATATTTAGTCCCTATGGTATTTGATGACTCCTGCTCTATTCCTGTTTGATTTAGTACTTTTGATCCAGGAAAGTGCACTTTGAACAGTTGCTTCAATGTACCTTCCCCAGTATCGGTAAATTTGCCATCAGGAAGCTTTATGGTACTCAGCCCCTCAGCTTTATCTTTGGCCATAATTACTCCAATTTTGGATTTATCCGGGGTATTTTCTATGTTCTTACAGAAGTCCCTCCAGGATGCTCTTTTGGCTTTCCTCAGTTCTCTGTTGTAGCATGTAAGGGCCTCTCTATATATCTCCCAGTTACCTGCTACACGAGCTGCATTAAACTTCTTCCTGGCATTAGATCTTAGCTCAGAAAGTTTCTTAGTCCACCAGGGCACACATTTTGTTGAATGTATGGGTTTGGTAGGACAGTTGTTTTGATAAGAGAACAGAATGGAGTCTTGTATTTTGTCTACCGTGTCCTCTATATCTGTTACTGTATGGGTTTTTATTTCCACATTTAATAGTTGTTCCTTCAAATCCCTAATATACCCCTCCCAATCTGTTTTCTTTGGGGATCTATAGGTATTTACAGGTCCAACTGTTGAGTTTATATTGAAGCAAATGTACCTGTGATCTGAAAAAGATAGATCATCAGATACGTGCCAGTTGGTTATTAAGTTCCATAATTTATTGGACCCTAACGTTAAGTCAATAACTTCCTCTCTATTAGAAATAACAAAGGTAGGTTTATTACCTGAATTGCGAATCCCCATGTTCGTTGAGCATAGGTATTCCAGTAGGCTCTCTCCTCTTGAATTGCAGTTGCTGCTCCCCCATGTAATGTGGTGTGCATTTGCATCACAGCCAGCCAGTAGCTGTATGTGGTTATCAGAGGAGTAGCTGATGATGTCCCTCAGTTCCTTTGTTGGAGGAGGTTCAACTGTATCATATGGAAGATAAACAGAGGCTATTATAAGGTCCTCAGTTATATCTCCCCTTTGAAATTTAATCTTTACTGCTGTTAGGTCATTAGAGCAAAAGTGCGTTAAAGGTAGTGAACTCCTTTTGTTCTTGACGTAAATACAGGTTCTGGGTTTACTTGAGGTGTTCAATGAATAAATTGATCCTCCTGCTCCCCCAAGTCCACTTACTTTGCCCTTGTGTAACCAAGGTTCTTGAATAAGTGCGATGTCAAATAAACCTTTAGCAAGCTTCTGGCATAAAGACGCCGTTGCTGCTTTGCTGTGATGAAGGTTTATTTGCACACATTTGATCGGTTCTTGGTTTTGTCCCTCAGTCACGTGTCCTGAAGTCATTAGCTGTTGTCGATCTTGTTTATGGTTTCGGAGTCCCGTCTCCCAAATTGGGTTCTGGTAACTCATTACCACTTTCGTCTGATGTCAAAATAGCATCAGCATCCGATTCATCAGTTGTGGGTTTGATGGTTTCAGAGTCTGACTCCAAGTCTATCCCCTCCATCGGTGAAGGTGGTAGGTTACTCCCAGCCCTCTCCGATGAAGATGGCTCAGACTCCAAGTCCATTTCCTTCATCGGTGAAGGTGGTGGGTTTCCACCAGCCCTCTCCGATGAAGATGGCTCAGATTCCATCTCCACCACCTTTTCCACCGAAGGTACTACTTCGATAGCCTTTTTTGGGGGATCTGGAGTGGATAAGATCCTGAAATGTGCTCTATCCACCCCAGCCCTGGCTTTGTAGCCTTGTGTTCGCAGAGCCTCTGCCGATACCCTGTCAACCAGGATTATCAGCCTTTGACCCTTGCTGTCCACTTGCCTATCAACCACTTTCCAAAGGTTTGTATTGTACCCTTTGTTCAGGCGGTTGATCCTTGCCAGTAGTGACTTAGTGTCAGTTACCGGATCTTCTGTCCGCATGGACATCTTAACTGGTTTGGGAAGGTTCCGAGCGTCAATCGCCCTCAGCTTTGGTCCTGCCCCCAGTTCTGTGTTGTCCAGAAAGCGGATCAGCCAGTCTTTGGAGGTTGTATCTAGGCATTTAAATATTGCCGCTCCCCCTCCCAGGAAAGAGCCCTCAAAATCGGGGAGGAATTCACCATCTGGCGTTCCATCCACCTTCTCAAGAACCTTGATTTTCAGCAGGCGGTGATCTTCTTCCGTCATATGGGCTTCAGGATAGGATTCCCTAATGACGGCTACCTTAAAGGTAGAGATCTTACTTGCATATGAGGCATCAACCATATGAGGCGATTTCTCAACCTGGTTTGTCCTCTTTTTCGGTTGGTTGGGCGAGGGAGTTTCGGATACAGCCCTAGGTCTCTTAGAGGCCTTAGGCTTCATCACTCCATCCCTCTCCTTTACCATTGGTGGTTCACCTTGTCCGGTTGTCCCAGACATTTGAGTCCCACCCTTTGCAAGAAGTTTCTTGTACTTCCTTCTTCCTTCTTACTTGACACTTTATTCGGGAGTGGTGAAACACAATACTTTACTTGAGACATGATTACTGAATAGGCATAATCGAGAGATATTTAGGACCTGGTGAAACAGCCTCTAAAGTCTCGTTTAATTGTACTTAAATAATTATGGAGTTGTACAATATAAAACATAATATCTCAATCTTTAAAATCAACAGTATTCATCAAATTTATTGTATTTTTAGCTACCGATTTCGAAACTGATCGGGCCCTTGTTAGGCTGAATCACAACTAAAGGGGCAGACTGTCGATGTAATAAAAAGACTGTGGTTGGAAATTAGGGGGAGATAATAAGCTTATTTTGTACCTTAATTTTTATCTAAAATCAATTTTGTAGGAAATTGAAGTCATACATATCACGTTTTAAAAAAATCGGCTGTTGGATTCATGTTGGAAGCTTTAAAGATCAAATATATTATGTCCTATTCTGATTTGTCTAAATTTATCAGTCTGAATTTTAGTACGTGAAAAATGTCAAAATGTTGACTGCATTTATACGGGACTCATTTCGTCACACCGCGTGCAAGAAATCATTTTATCCATGGTCGCCCGTTGGTTATAGACTATTTCTTACTCTGAAACGAATCAGAATTGGACAAATTATGTACTTTAAAATTGAATTTGATAATTTAGTTAATTAGTTATTTATGTACAGCAAATTTCAACAAAATTGAATTTTGTTGTGAAATTGATTTTTTTCAATTTCAAGCTGATTCTGTAATCTAAATTTTATATCATTAACATAAAAATTGCGTACTTTTTATGTTTTTATATTATATATTTAAATATTTTAACAAAATTTTATTTCTAGTCGTATTTGTTGTTTTTATAAACAAATTGAGAGAGGCAAATACATCAATATCTAATATATTGTACATAATTTTTCTTGTAGAAAGCATTACATGTTAGAGTATAAAAAGTATACCTTCATGATAAAAAGTAATATTATAGTGAAATGTGTTGTTTAAAATTGTTTTTCTTTAATATAAGTATGTATTATTTTGTACAAAATACATTCCTAGTTATGTTCCATTTAGTAATAAGTATATGGTTCTATTAATGGCAAAAAATATTAACATTAGGCATGTTTTATATTACGTAATTTATTTTATTTGTAATTTAAATAACTAGATCATTATAGGTGCAGAGTGAGGAAGAGCAGAAAGTATGTATATAAAATAAATATGTAGTTAGTGATAATTGTTTTAGATGTTTAATATATTATGTATTTAGTAATATTTAGAAAGAAAAACACTCCATTGTTTAGTGTATAAAACATTTTCATATACATATGTTAATAAAAAGATTTTCGCGGGTAAAAGATGAGGGGTTATTTTCTAGAGTAACCCGCGTATTGTAGTCTTGAGAAAGACTGTTGTTTGACACTCAACGTTTTGAACAGATAGCACTGTCCATTTTATAGAGATTTTCGACTTGTATTTCGAGTTCTGTTTGAATTGGTGGCGAGCACACCCATTCAAATCAAAAGTCGAGATTCAAGGCACTCAGATCACATTGTTTATTCTTCTTCTTCTCCTTTTGAATAGACCTTCAGGTCTGTTTTTTAAGAGGCCTGCTCTTCCTGCGAGGTGGACCCCCAGCTATCCCTCCATCTTTTTGGCGGTCTACCGCGAGGGCGGGTTCCGTGAGGCTGATTGTGAAGCACGATATGAGGAAGTCTGATTCTGTACATTGTTTATTGTAGTATATTATCCATAGATCCATCTGTACACATGGACTCTTCAGTTACATTTTACAAAGTACAATTGTAAATTTCAATCAAGATCCATGTTATCATTCAACATTTCATCTATAAAATGTTTTGCCTACGAGATACATCATCACCTCTCTCTCAAAACCAAAATCCTTGAGTTTTTTTAATCTCTCAGGCAATTCATTATACAGCCAAACAATAAGATAAACAAAGCTCTTTGAAAGCTTTGCCAGTCTGTGTCCAACTGGTCTTATAGAGTTCTTGCTTCTTGTATGGTAACTATGGTGGTCAGAAAAATCAACAGTGTTTATCACTTATTTATAATATATATCACTTTTAACTTTGGCTATCGAATTTCGGAAAGTCATTTACATACATAAGAAACAGCAAAGGTCCCAGTATTGAACCTTGGGGGATACCATAGTCTACATTAGCTATGCCAGATCTTACATTATTCATTTCTACAATTTTTTGTTGATTTTTAAGATATAATTCAAAAAAATAATTTTCAACTTTATCAATACTGTAGAAATGTAGTTTTTTATAAGAATTTGATCGTTGACACAATCAAAAGCTTTAGACAGGTCACAGAAAATGCCATAAGTATCCCATTTTTGGTCCATCTATTCGAGAATGGTTTCCACGAGAGATGCAATACTAACCACAGTGCTTTTTCCCTTTTGAAAACCGAACTATACTTGACTACTTTAAATTTAAATGTTAATGATTGCGCAATGTTTACAAAGAAATTGGTGTGAAATCTCAGACATGGCCTAAGATCTTAGCTCCAAGTACAATGTGAAGAGTCGTCTTTACACAACAAATGAAATTATTAAAAGAAATATTAAAATATTTAAATGATTGTTATATTAACAAACTTATTTGTTTACAACAATTTTTATATATAATTAAATTATGAATAATGTCTATCTGTTAAATAAGTAAATTGTGTATAAATTAAGATTATCATTACATGTAAATTTGTTATATTTAATGTTACTTATATAAATATTAATATTTAATTTATGAATACTCTTGTCCTCAATTTTATTTCTTATCACCGTTACTTTTTGTAAATCTAAACTTATTATTTTATTAGACTATTGGAAGTCTGTTGTTTCAGGAGGGCGTCTCTTGAATTAAAACTACATAATTGAAAAATACTTTCAGTGTATGGAGTGATTTAAAATATGAAAAATAATTTAATATTTTGAAATGAGTGACTGTGTGTGTGTCAGTATTTATCAACAACTTATGTTTCCCGTTTGTTAAAATAGAAAAACCATTTGCTTTATTTAACGGGGTTCTTTTAATTTTTTTAAAATCATACACAATTAGCATATCGTCATTGCATATCAAAAACAATTTGTGTGACAAAATTGTGAAAACACTAATTGGTTCTGATAATATGTAACTTCTTGCACATATAATTTGTACACTGGCGGACTTGTTTACAAACGGCAATTTCTTCCAAACAACCAGAGCTAATTTTTTTACACAATCTAAGACATTAATGTGCATGACAAAAATAAAAAAAAAGATAATAGTAAAAAGTAGAAGCCAAAAAAAGATTGGATATAATAAAAGTTCATAGTAAAGATAGGAAATCACAAGAATAAAGAAGAAATCAGGTATTATCAGATAGGTATTTTTATATATATTCTTATTTATTAAAAGCATAAAACTTATGCAACTAACAATCATATTATGAAATTTTTTTCAATTTTCTCCTAATTTTGCTATCGCTACATGACTCATTTTCATGCAATGACGATATGTAGGTACTTATTTATAACACTTCCTTATCCTGTGCAAATGGTTGAAGTTATCATTTGAAAATTGTCCAAAAAACCTAAATTATATGGAAAATATTATGTTTTATTTAACTATTGATAAATTGTGAATATCATTTTTGAGTAGAGGAAAAAAATAAAGAAAACCAAAGTTTATTTAAAAAATTTGTTTTTTATTTTATATCCTAAAAAATAAACGCGGAGATTAATTTACGACGTCGTCTGAGAAACGATAAAATATATCTATATATTACACCTTAAAGTAAATAATTTAATTTTCACAGCATTGAAGGAATCTCAATATGATTTGAAGTTAGGTGACGGGTATTTGCGTCTTGTCCTGTATTGTGAACTCTGCTTGATACACCTTCCACGTCACCAGATAGTCCCTAACCAACTTGAAGAGTGTGTAATAGTTGGAGAAGAGTAGCAGTCCCAGGGACAGAACATGGTGCCACTCTGTTGTGTTGAACAACAGAAACAGCTGGAGGAGGACGAGAGATATTTGCAGACACAGGAGGACGCAGAGTATTGTCGATGGATTGTGAAACAGGGCCTGGAACAAAAATATTTGATTTATTAATTCTTTTAACTCTATGATCAAGGTAACAACACATCAATTTTCTTTTAACTCCATGATTAAGGTTACAACACATAAATCTTTCTTTTAACTCCATGATTTAGGTTACAACACATAAATGTTTCTTTTAACTTCATCATTAAGGTAACAACACATAGATCTTCCTTCATCTTCCTTTCTTTCCTCATTGCTATCATCAGATACTTTATTATTGTATTTTCTTTATCTTCGTAGGTAGGAACTATATAATATAGTATTGCACTATATAGGTACTATGGTGCAACCAAATTTACAAACAATATATCAATCTCTTATGGTTCCACGACAAGGGCATGGACGAACGGGACGTGTCAAATATATGTCGCATCAAACTAGGACACTGCCTTATTAACAGTCACCTCTACAAGATACATGTAAGGGATAGCCCTTCGTGTGCTTGTGGATAGGAAGTCGAGATCCTAGACCACATGTTTTTTGAATGCCCAATCCACACTAAATACGATTTGTACTATATTCTTAATACTCCACTACCAATCAATATTTCACATCTTCTATCATTAAATTCCTTACATATTTATTTACACATAGCAAAATTTCTTCGCCTTAAAGGATTCAATCTATAATGCAATAACCTCAAGTCTCAAAATAATTTGATAACATTTTTATACTGGCAGAAATCATCCTGATTGGGTGGAATGCCATATAAGCCAATAAAAAAAATCAATCTCTTATGGGGGATGGAAGAAATTATGATTATGTTGAGAAATGAATGTAAAAAAAAATATGGTTAAAATCTGTGGAATCTAAAAAACCCACTATTCCATAGTAATGCAGAGTAAAAAACATTTGAGGTATCTCAATATAAAATAATTATATTAGAAATAAAATAAAATATGAGAAAGCTCACATAAAATCTGGAGTGCATTTCGTTGCCAGGTTCCGCGGCCGTCATACATCCCTTGGCAGTGTAGAGAGACCTCCCGTGTCGCACAGACGCCCCAGCAGGCCACAGGGTGCGATGGCACCACTGTCCCCCTTGGGGCTGACTGACTGAAGGGCTATTGGGACCCGCCGAGCTGACACTTCCTCTCACCCATCTGAATTTATATCAACGTTATATTATTTTTTATTTTATTAATGTAATAAAACAGTCACACAACATGGCTTAATAACATTTATAAATTTTACAGACCAATTTAACTTATACATAACATCATTATTTTTCAAAAAATATTGAAAGAAAAAAATACATAGTTAAAAAAAAATTAAAATGATGCTGCATGTAAATTTACTATTAAAAATATGTAGCAACTACCTACAACTTTATTAGTAATTGCCTCACTAGAATTTAATCGCGTAATGAGGTATAATTGACATAAATATATTTAAATCTTATTTTGTATAGTTATCTAATATTGTTTGTGTTAAAAGAAAATAAAAATATTATAGTAAAAAGATCATGCTGTATGTTATAACTGAAATCAACTGATTTAACAACACAACCTAAGGACAACATTCCAAAGAACACTAAACTGTGGGGATAATACATTACTTCTCTCAATAAATATTGTAAATAAAAAATACGCCCAAGATTAAGTTATAAAAAACTGATTTTTTTTATATTTTTATATTCCTTCTCTAGCAACTAACAGGTACTATGTCAAATATAGATTTAACACGCACCCAATAACAAGTCGCCACATTCTTGAGATTTACAGTATTAATCATTTCATAGATCCAGACTGAAGACACAATTAAAGACTGTCTCTTCACCACAATGTCCTTATAAGTCCCATAACCTGTATTCCCTCTATCTTTTCCCCCATTATACATTGTGGAATGGCATATTTATCACCACAGAATATATGACCAAAGTAAGCAGCTTTGAGTCTCTTCAAAGTGGTCAGAAACTTTCTCTCCTTCATTAAATTTAAAACTCTTGTTGGAAAATTACATAATATTTAAATTTCTCTTTTATACATGGCATTATCATAGGCTTAATAATAAACAGTAAAAAGAAAATTAGTAACATAATATTACCTGCCAAGGTGCAACGCCGCTTTATGTAAATGATCGCAATATCTTGCAGACAGACAATGAGTGGCATGTTGTGTAAATAGACCCAACCAAACTAGCGCCAGGTGCCGTATCACTCTGTACACGTCAAAGTACAAAAACGACTGAAACAATTACAAAGCATTATTATATATTACTGATAATTATTTTAAGTTTAACCATCCATGTCTGTAATAGAATAATAGGCAAAAAGAAATAAACATTCCTATCTTTACATGAGTGCTTCTCGATGCAAATACTAATGTATCTGTCATGAGACACTCCAGATTTTATAATTTGAGACATTAGCCAGATGTCAAATTCCATTGATAAAAATTAACAACCAGGCGATTCTCTCGGCAGGATTAATTTCCTTGGCTAATCTGAGTCTCTTACTTAATCTTATTATTATACGAGTTTTGTTGGTTAGTCATAACTTTAAAATATTAAACTTTTTTGAAAATTATACTTCACAGAAGATAATTTTCAAAAAAGTAACATAGAATGAATACAAAAAATGAATAATTATCATCAAGCTGTTTAGAATTTCTCAAGTAATCAAATCTAAGAGACATTTGGTTGCAAGAAATTTCCATTCGGCGATGGTTTTACCACCAGTATTAGGAAGTGTTTATTATGATTTTTTGTCAACTTGTATTTGCCCACTGCAGGACAAAGGCCTTTTATCTTCAACTTCATTCCTTCCATTCATATTACATTATCATTACTAATTCAAATATTGTTTGGATTATCTAAAAACTTAACAAAGATTGTAGGTAATAAATATTTATTCACAAGTATTATAATATCCTTTGTTGGGGTTGTAGAAGAAATGATTTATAACTCTGTATTCTCAGTATATATGAATTAACAATATACAAATACAATATAATACGACAATATATCATCAGATACAATATGACATGAACTCGTTGATAGCCGTAAGAACGAAGATGGCGGTCGCCCAACACACCTTTCTTTATATAAATATGCTCAGTCACTCATGCTGTCTCGCTTGCACTCACACTTTCACATACCTCACAAGTATTATCTAAATGAATATATATATATACATAATATTGAGATACCTGAGCAAAGCACCACGGGACATAACTAGAGTAGTAAGCTCCCAGTACAGAGCTGAAGATGATTTGCTTGAGGCGAACGTTGAAGTCCAGACGGAGAGCGTCCACTTCGTGTCTCACAGCGGGGGCTGCGGCGGCGCAGCAATGAGGGGCTGAGGGAGGGCCAGAGGGGACGCCTAGGAGGGGGCCAAGCCACCATCCAAATAGGAGAAGATATACACTTGCGCTGAAAAATAATTAAATTATAGTTACTTTGTTACGATTGTTATTGATAAATTTTATACAAACACATTATGTAGTGACATTCCATTTAATTCATTTATCAATTTATTTTTTTAATTAAAGCCTAGGGAGGGGAAAAATTATTTTACTACGAAAAATAAACTACATAATATATACTTACGGGTAACACAAGTAGAAAATACTTAGAATAGGATGATTTTGTACCAAATGATAAGTACACCATCCCAATGCACCCAATACAATGACAAACACCACATATCTGAAAAAATACAACTGTGATAAATAAAACTATTAAAATAACAGGAAAATATTTAAATTAGTGTTCCTCAAATTTACTTTTTCCAATCATCTACAACAGTATTATTTTTCTAGAAATGTAAACATACATATGTTGAGTCAGAAACAATAATTCTAAAATCTAGTGATTCTCCACTATTATTTTTATCTTTTCAAATTGAAGTGAACAATGTATGAAGTGAAAATTAAATACAGATTATAAAATAACTTTTATAAATACCCGTTCCATACATCAATAATTAGTTTACAATACTATCATGATAAATAATATATTATTTTATAGGTACATGTATATATGAGTGTCATGTTACTATGTATGTGTGTAGTGTGTATATGTGTGAGAGTGTTAGTGTGTGGGGTGCAAATGTGAAGATGCATGCATATGTGTGGTGCATGATGATAAACCTAAAAAGTAACTTTATACGAAATGCATTTTTTGTATCTTTGAATGTCATTCTTGTGTATTCCAAATTATACCTAATACTTCATAATATGTATTAATAGATTTTTTATACGTTATTATTTTTATCTCTATCTTAATCTCTAAGCACGTCTATGTTTACATTGTATGTAACTTCTCTATGGGAAATATTGTGATTGCACATATTTTTATATTTTATTACTTTTATCTCTATCTTAATCTCTAAGCACGTCTATGTTTACATTGTATGTAACTTCTCTATGGGAAATATTGTGATTGCACATATTTTTATATTTTATTACTTTTATCTCTATCTTAATCTCTAAGCACGTCTATGTTTACATTGTATGTAACTTCTCTATGGGAAATATTGTGATTGTACATATTTTTATATTTTATTACTTTTATCTCTATCTTAATCTCTAAGCACGTCTATGTTTACATTGTATGTAACTTCTCTATGGGAAATATTGTGATTGCACATATTTTTATATTTTATTACTTTTATCTCTATCTTAATCTCTAAGCACGTCTATGTTTACATTGTATGTAACTTCTCTATGGGAAATATTGTGATTGCACATATTTTTATATTTTATTACTTTTATCTCTATCTTAATCTCTAAGCACGTCTATGTTTACATTGTATGTAACTTCTCTATGGAAAATATTGTGATTGCACATATTTTTATATTTTATTACTTTTATCTCTATCTTAATCTCTAAGCACGTCTATGTTTACATTGTATGTAACTTCTCTATGGGAAATATTGTGATTGCACATATTTTTATATTTTATTACTTTTATCTCTATCTTAATCTCTAAGCACGTCTATGTTTACATTGTATGTAACTTCTCTATGGAAAATATTGTGATTGCACATATTTTTATATTTTATTACTTTTATCTCTATCTTAATCTCTAAGCACGTCTATGTTTACATTGTATGTAACTTCTCTATGGGAAATATTGTGATTGCACATATTTTTATATTTTATTACTTTTATCTCTATCTTAATCTCTAAGCACGTCTATGTTTACATTGTATGTAACTTCTCTATGGGAAATATTGTGATTGCACATATTTTTATATTTTATTACTTTTATCTCTATCTTAATCTCTAAGCACGTCTATGTTTACATTGTATGTAACTTCTCTATGGGAAATATTGTGATTGCACATATTTTTATATTTTATTACTTTTATCTCTATCTTAATCTCTAAGCACGTCTATGTTTACATTGTATGTAACTTCTCTATGGGAAATATTGTGATTGCACATATTTTTATATTTTATTACTTTTATCTCTATCTTAATCTCTAAGCACGTCTATGTTTACATTGTATGTAACTTCTCTATGGGAAATATTGTGATTGCACATATTTTTATATTTTATTACTTTTATCTCTATCTTAATCTCTAAGCACGTCTATGTTTACATTGTATGTAACTTCTCTATGGGAAATATTGTGATTGCACATATTTTTATATTTTATTACTTTTATCTCTATCTTAATCTCTAAGCACGTCTATGTTTACATTGTATGTAACTTCTCTATGGGAAATATTGTGATTGCACATATTTTTATATTTTATTACTTTTATCTCTACATTAATCTCTAAGCACGTCTATGTTTACATTGTATGTAACTTCTCTATGGGAAATATTGTGATTGCACATATTTTTATATTTTATTACTTTTATCTCTATCTTAATCTCTAAGCACGTCTATGTTTACATTGTATGTAACTTCTCTATGGGAAATATTGTGATTGCACATATTTTTATATTTTATTACTTTTATCTCTATCTTAATCTCTAAGCACGTCTATGTTTACATTGTATGTAACTTCTCTATGGAAAATATTGTGATTGCACATATTTTTATATTTTATTACTTTTATCTCTATCTTAATCTCTAAGCACGTCTATGTTTACATTGTATGTAACTTCTCTATGGAAAATATTGTGATTGCACATATTTTTATATTTTATTACTTTTATCTCTATCTTAATCTCTAAGCACGTCTATGTTTACATTGTATGTAACTTCTCTATGGGAAATATTGTGATTGCACATATTTTTATATTTTATTACTTTTATCTCTATCTTAATCTCTAAGCACGTCTATGTTTACATTGTATGTAACTTCTCTATGGGAAATATTGTGATTGCACATATTTTTATATTTTATTACTTTTATCTCTATCTTAATCTCTAAGCACGTCTATGTTTACATTGTATGTAACTTCTCTATGGGAAATATTGTGATTGCACATATTTTTATATTTTATTACTTTTATCTCTATCTTAATCTCTAAGCACGTCTATGTTTACATTGTATGTAACTTCTCTATGGGAAATATTGTGATTGCACATATTTTTATATTTTATTACTTTTATCTCTATCTTAATCTCTAAGCACGTCTATGTTTACATTGTATGTAACTTCTCTATGGAAAATATTGTGATTGCACATATTTTTATATTTTATTACTTTTATCTCTATCTTAATCTCTAAGCACGTCTATGTTTACATTGTATGTAACTTCTCTATGGGAAATATTGTGATTGCACATATTTTTATATTTTATTACTTTTATCTCTATCTTAATCTCTAAGCACGTCTATGTTTACATTGTATGTAACTTCTCTATGGGAAATATTGTGACTGCACATATTTTTATATTTTATTACTTTTATCTCTATCTTAATCTCTAAGCACGTCTATGTTTACATTGTATGTAACTTCTCTATGGGAAATATTGTGATTGCACATATTTTTATATTTTATTACTTTTATCTCTATCTTAATCTCTAAGCACGTCTATGTTTACATTGTATGTAACTTCTCTATGGGAAATATTGTGATTGCACATATTTTTATATTTTATTACTTTTATCTCTATCTTAATCTCTAAGCACGTCTATGTTTACATTGTATGTAACTTCTCTATGGGAAATATTGTGATTGCACATATTTTTATATTTTATTACTTTTATCTCTATCTTAATCTCTAAGCACGTCTATGTTTACATTGTATGTAACTTCTCTATGGGAAATATTGTGATTGCACATATTTTTATATTTTATTACTTTTATCTCTATCTTAATCTCTAAGCACGTCTATGTTTACATTGTATGTAACTTCTCTATGGGAAATATTGTGATTGCACATATTTTTATATTTTATTACTTTTATCTCTACATTAATCTCTAAGCACGTCTATGTTTACATTGTATGTAACTTCTCTATGGGAAATATTGTGATTGCACATATTTTTATATTTTATTACTTTTATCTCTATCTTAATCTCTAAGCACGTCTATGTTTACATTGTATGTAACTTCTCTATGGGAAATATTGTGATTGCACATATTTTTATATTTTATTACTTTTATCTCTATCTTAATCTCTAAGCACGTCTATGTTTACATTGTATGTAACTTCTCTATGGGAAATATTGTGATTGCACATATTTTTATATTTTATTATTTTTATCTCTATCTTAATCTCTAAGCACGTCTATGTTTACATTGTATGTAACTTCTCTATGGGAAATATTGTGATTGCACATATTTTTATATTTTATTACTTTTATCTCTACATTAATCTCTAAGCACGTCTATGTTTACATTGTATGTAACTTCTCTATGGGAAATATTGTGATTGCACATATTTTTATATTTTATTACTTTTATCTCTATCTTAATCTCTAAGCACGTCTATGTTTACATTGTATGTAACTTCTCTATGGGAAATATTGTGATTGCACATATTTTTATATTTTATTACTTTTATCTCTATCTTAATCTCTAAGCACGTCTATGTTTACATTGTATGTAACTTCTCTATGGGAAATATTGTGATTGCACATATTTTTATATTTTATTATTTTTATCTCTATCTTAATCTCTAAGCACGTCTATGTTTACATTGTATGTAACTTCTCTATGGGAAATATTGTGATTGCACATATTTTTATATTTTATTACTTTTATCTCTATCTTAATCTCTAAGCACGTCTATGTTTACATTGTATGTAACTTCTCTATGGGAAATATTGTGATTGCACATATTTTTATATTTTATTACTTTTATCTCTATCTTAATCTCTAAGCACGTCTATGTTTACATTGTATGTAACTTCTCTATGGGAAATATTGTGATTGCACATATTTTTATATTTTATTATTTTTATCTCTATCTTAATCTCTAAGCACGTCTATGTTTACATTGTATGTAACTTCTCTATGGGAAATATTGTGATTGCACATATTTTTATATTTTATTACTTTTATCTCTACATTAATCTCTAAGCACGTCTATGTTTACATTGTATGTAACTTCTCTATGGGAAATATTGTGATTGCACATATTTTTATATTTTATTACTTTTATCTCTATCTTAATCTCTAAGCACGTCTATGTTTACATTGTATGTAACTTCTCTATGGGAAATATTGTGATTGCACATATTTTTATATTTTATTACTTTTATCTCTATCTTAATCTCTAAGCACGTCTATGTTTACATTGTATGTAACTTCTCTATGGGAAATATTGTGATTGCACATATTTTTATATTTTATTACTTTTATCTCTATCTTAATCTCTAAGCACGTCTATGTTTACATTGTATGTAACTTCTCTATGGGAAATATTGTGATTGCACATATTTTTATATATTATTACTTATATCTCTATCTTAATCTCTAAGCACGTCTATGTTTACATTGTATGTAACTTCTCTATAGGAAATATTGTGTATATAATCATCTTCATTATTTATAAAATAAAAATGTGCATGTTTGATGTGTAATTGTTTTTTCTCTTAATAAATAAAATAAAAATAAAGTCTAAGCTCGTGTTTTATATATAGGTGCTAATGATTCTGTTGATGGTTGCATTTTTTGCAGTGCTAGTTCCGTATTTTTTTATGTTGAAAAATACGAGTGTGCCTGGAGCGACGAACTGGTACATTAAAGTGAAAATATATATGATAATAATAATAACAAACACTTCCTTGCACCCTGCGCGAGTGGTGAGTTTATTGCCAAATGACAATTTCTTCCAACTAACCAGTGTTTCCAGCCCAGAGAAGCAATATTTGCGAGAGAAATGAATTTAAATAAATTTCTCCTCTGCTGGGAATCGAACCCAGGACGCCCGCACAGAAGCCAAACGGCGTACCAACTATGCCACGGTAGTCGGCATAATAATAATTCTAGACAGTCAATATGGTTTTTTTTTTTTTTATTAAATCCCATCTAGAGACCTTATCACGTTGACTCAATAGTAGTCCATTGTGATAATTTGCCTCCTAGATGTCATTCCATAGACCTATCTCCTGGAAGAACTGTAAAATCCTTTGTGGATCGGTGTCTCTGATTTGCTTTTGATCAGCAATATGCAAACCTATTTTCTTTACTCTTGTTTGCATTAGTGGGCCACATTCTGTAAGTAGATGCATCGGTGTTTCATGTTCATCCATGCAGAACCTGCATAGGTACATTTCCGATAAATTTATCGTGCATAGGTGTTTATTGAGTCTACAGTGACCTGTTAAGATTCTAGTAAGAATCCTAAGGTTGTTCCTGCTCATTGTTAGGATTCGCTTGGAGTGTGTTAAAGAGAATCCTAAAATGAGTGCTTTTGAATATCTTTGTCCTGGAATAGATAACCAGAGTTCAGTGGCATTGTCAAGCATTCTTTGGTAAAGTGTTGATTTAACAATACTATTAGCTAGGAGACAGTGAGGCTCCGGCTCATAGGTAGCTGTGTCCGCTCCCCTATTTGCCAGAGCATCAGCTTCCTCGTTACCTTTATAACTGGAGTGTCCAGGTACCCATCTTAATAAGATTTTGTTACCATAGTTTACTGATAAAGTCTTCAGCGCTTCAATGCAGTCTAATACTGTTGATGAAGTTACTGTGTAGGAATCAAGAGCTTTAAGAGCAGCTTGACTATCAGAGTAAATGTATATTCTGTGGTTCTTATAATTCCTTCTTAGGTTTTCATAGGCACAGAGTGTTATGGCACATATTTCTGCCTGGAAGATCGTCGCATACTGTCCCAAGTGCTTGTGGATCTTCACCCTAGGCACTTGCCCATATATGCCTGATCCTACACCATTCTTTTTCTTGGATCCAACGGTGTACCATATGAGTGCACCATTGGATTCCTGATACCAAACATCTGCTATTGTCAATATGGTTACTTAGAATGATGTAAAGAAATTGAATGTCTTGACAATTATGTCTAGATGTAGTGTAGATGGGGATAGTGCAACAGTAGTACGATAAGCCAAGCGTTTTATAAATTTTCTATGTATGCATTCAATATTGTTGATATGTACATGGTACTGGTGTTTACATATAACAGAATAATTATAATATAGTAGTCTCACAGAGCAAGGTGAAATGAAGAGTAAAAATAAATACTAGGCATGAAAAATGGTGTTAATTCATCAAGGTGAACACCGGTTGAAGCTGAAAATAAATAAAATATATAAAGACATTGAAACTTACTTGAGTATTTGAACTATGAATGGTAGAATTTTGGGTGGAGTTATTGCTTGGGCCGCTGTACAAGCGAGACAGAACAACAGTCTTCTGCCCAACACGACCAGAATAAATATAACAAGATGCTGATCCATCAAATAGAAGTTCTGAAATTAAACATTGTACATCAGCAAACTATGCATTGCTCAATTCATTACTTATGTATAGTTTTATTTTATTTATTAATTGAATCATAATACTATACATGTCATTTGTGAGTATAAGATAGTTGCTTCACTAGAGTAAATTTGTTCTGTAGCAGCTACTTGTACTTTTGTAAAGTTATTAAATTTTTATCAACAGAATAAAAAAAAACATTGTAAAACAACTTGAACCTGTCACGTGGGTGCGTAGATCGCAAATTTCTGTCATTTTGCTAAGTTGGTATATGTGCAAACGGCCCTCTCCAACAACGAAAAGGCTCAAGAAATTTATACATCTTATAGATACACATCATCATGCTATGTCTCTATTGGATAGAGAGAACCAAATATTGCAAGTCCTATCTTGACATACATATTTAGCTTTATTTGTTTATATATCGCCTCATAGATATTTTATAAGTTTTATTTTTATCTATCTCAGGAAGATTGAATTATTATAATTGATGATTAACAATTCCCCACTAGGTTTTAAAGCTGTTATTTTTAAAACACATACACAATTAACAATATGTCCTATTCTGATTAGTTTCAGAGTACGAAAACATCTATAACCAACAGGCGACCGTGGATAAAAGGATTTTATCCACGCGGTGCGACGTAATGAGTCCCGTATAAATGCAGTTAACTTTTTGACATTTCTCATATACTAAAATTAAGACGGATAAATTTAGACGAATTAGAATAGGACATAATATGTACAGTTATCAATCTCTTATTTGGGTAACATCCTGCGTGGATACAAGTACGACATACTCCAACTAATACTGATGGGGAATATTGAGAGTCGGCATGGTCCTGGTGAAAGGCGAGGGCGTTGAAGAGCCGTTTTGGAGGTGCAGGATATTAAGGCTTTCACCAGAGTGAATGCAGACGCCAGGGGGACCTGATGCGGCACATTGAGAAGAAAAAGAGTTATCAACGGATATGTAAAAAATTTCATGGGTTGCGCAGAACACAAATTTGGGTATTTTGTTTTGTTGGTAGTTGCACAAACAAATCTACCTCTCTGGCAACAATTATCAAGGTACTAGACAGTATCTATACATTACATTGACATATTATGTACATTAAGGGTGGGTTTTTTCAACCTTAGTTATAGTTGGATACCACAGAAATGGGTTTTTTCAACATTTAACTACACATTTAGCCCGTAAATATAGCCAGAAAAGTAACCAGCCGAAAATCAGTAGTTATAGTTAAATTTGATAGTTATGATGTCCGAGGAGACTTTCTGTCTTAAATTCGGTGCACTATTATCTTTACTATCACTGAGCGGTGAGCCAGTTGTTTCTACATGACTAGCTCTTTCTGGCAAATTATGTGCAGTGTCTGCAAGGTTTTAGAGTTCTTCGGACTCTTCATATGTTCTTTATGTGTTCTTTATGTGAGTTTTGCAAGGGGCCGTTATTAGTCGCCATAAGCAGAACGGGTGGTGGTGGGGGAAGAACAGTTATGATAGATGTCGCTGGTAATTTTTGTTCATGACTGACCAATTGACGTGTGTACGGGTCAATTTCGTTTTTTTTTTTTAGCATAATGTCTAAACACAATAGGTATAATATAATTATGATAGTAATATATACGATGAAATGATAATGGAATACGTATTGAAAAAAAAGAAAAAAGTTAGGTTTGGACGACTGAGAATTTTTAGCGTGATGACACTTATATAAAGAAATAGTGAGATATCTCTTTATATAATTACTGATAATATTCGTAAACATTCAAAATTCAAATGCGTTCCCCATATAACAGCAAATTTATGACAGCCACCATTACTCGGATCCACAAATACATAAATAATAGAAAATGAGACATACTATATCTTCTATCTTTTATATAGTATGTGCGCAAGAAAGAGATAGGAAACGCTCAGAACGTACTGTTTACAATTTGTATGGAATATTTGGGGTCTTTATACCTGCACCACCCGTAACTTTAACTATGACATAACTACACTTGAAAAAACCGTTTGAAGATATTTAGCTATTTCGCGTATAACCTGTAGTTATATTATAACTATAACCACCTATTTAACTATTCTGTGAAAAAACCCACCCTAAGATACATGTCACTCAATCAAAGGAGTTTAGCGCCCACAGATTATATATATGCACACACACATCTTGTCGTTGGCTGATTTACTTGTGCAACATTCTTTGAATTTTGACTTTATTTATTAATTCTATTTAAGAAACATTTTTTAAATAATTACCATTGACTGACTAGTGTACGAATGTGGCAGCCACCACACGGTACGATACAAGTTGAGGAACTGGCTCCCAGCAGCCAGGGAGGTAAATGCAAACATCATCAGTTCAAACACCAAGTCACCGTCCTGTGGTATGTTGGGGAAGGGGATGTGCTTTGGAGCAAAGGGTATGTCATACCCTAACCCTCCCAGCGTAGGACTATTTGATACATTGTTACATTTAGCAAAGTCATTGCTGGTCAAGGGGCCCGCGCCACTACTAGTTGTAGTGGGCGACAATCGACTGTTGCGCGGCAACCGTCGATTTCCGGGCGCCATGTTAACCAGAGATTCCTCCTCTTGACTCAAATATGCCGTAGAACTCTAAAATAAACACAAAAAACGAGTATTAAAAATCACTGTCAAAAGTCCAAGGAAAATAATATTAAAACCAACGTGACTTTGTTTATGTATTACCAACTGACAAAACATTTGACAGTTCAAAATCGCGACTATATTCACAATACAAAAATAGAATAGAATTTACGACCATTTGAAAATTGCCTCACCTTTCGAATTGCCGATTCCACTCTTTTGGAATTGGCCGTTTGTGTCATAACTTTGGAACTGTTGATAGTGAGAGGTCGCTTGACGAGGGGATCCTTCACTATTCGACGTCTCCTGGATACTCCAGTCGTCGATATATGAGGTGCTTGAATGTTGGCCCAACGCTTGGCCAGTAGCAAAGTCAACCCGCCGAATACCGCCGGTAGAATATACTTAACAAGAGGTCCGCTTTCATTTTCCGTACAACTCATCACTTACATGTTAAAAAGTTTATAAAATTCAATCTTCCACACCTCAAGACACGTTGTTCATATTACGAAAAAACTTGACAGACAGTAACAACAAACTACGGCACACGTCAAGCGTAAAAAGATAAAAATTGAAAATATATTTGGTGTGACCGTTTAAATAAATTTGATTAACACGCTTCAACAAAATTTATTCTAAAAACGATAATAATCTATTTTGACACCTTGTTTCGTGCAAATTGTTGATTTTTTATCTAAAAATTGTGCGAAAGGTAGATTTTTCGTAGGAAATCGCCAAGAAAAAAATATTTTACATTTCTAAAATTTCAGATATTAGACATATTTTTAATAGCAACATTGACAAAATCAGTTACACCAACTGTATGATAAAGAATTATTTGTGTACTTATCAATTTTGTGGTAATATTCAAAATTTTATTTGCATTTTTGCAATTATTTGAGATGCTTGGATCGGATAATGGTCTGAGTGCACCGTTATCAATTTCGATTTTTTCGCAAATAACTTACTTTTAAAATGGAACGTAAGGTAGACATGCTTAAACTTACTAGTAGATAATTTGAATATACACAGGTGAGATCAGATTTGAACGTCAAGAGGAAGCCAGCGGATGTATTGGACTGCTAGTCTAGCATACTAAAATTGTTTTCCACAATACTTAAAAATTCAAAGGAAAGCTGAATTTTATTATTAATATTAATTTTGCTTAAATTTTTATTTATTGATGAATTGTTTCATATGCCTATTAATACTATTCTGCTTTCTTACATTCTCCTCTATAAAGATTCAATTATAATTTAATTAAATAAAGTATAATGTATTCAGAAAAATGAAATCAAAATTTATTTATTAATAGTAAAAATTTAGGAAAGTCCCATTTTAAATTGAATAATACATACTTACTAAATAACAATTCATTGGATAAGAGTGTTGAGCTAAAAAATATGTACCTATTTCTTAATAAATACTTTAATACCTACTATTAAAAATTCTTAAATACAATGGAATATACATCATCAATTTACTGTAGAAATAGTTATGAACATTTAAATTATATATACTTTATTCAGCATAAATCCATGTAGAGTCTGCTCCTGGTCTGTCATTGATCTTCACATTATACTTTTGAAGTAAATTTCGTACTGAGTCACATTCCTTCAGTAAAATTATTTCCTTGTTGCTCAATGCTTGTACTCTCACAGAGTTCCTGAATTTGACCAATACATCAATTATGTCAGGAAGGGTTCTCGTACTTTCCATTTTATTTTTATCTAATATTATACCAAAGCAGTCCATGACACTTTGAATGTACTGAGAAACTAATCCAACACATACAGGTTTGAATTCTCTCGTATTGCTAGAATTGCTTTTCAACATCTTTGTGGCTGTATACGTAAGGGCGAGAAGGTGAGATATACAATTTGCAGTATCAAAATCATCTCGAAGAGCGTGGTCTACGTTCAATTTAGTTTTCTCTAGCTCGGAATAAAGAATTTCTTCATCAATAATTGCTGAGGAGTTACAGTTGTTCATGTAATCAGTGCATTCCTGAACAAAATATTTTAACTTTGCAATAATTGCTTTAGAATTCTTCATCAAATCTTCGCAGTATTCCATCGGGTGAGTGTAATGAGAGAGAAGACAAGCCATCCTGAATGTTGTAGGACTGTGGTATTTGAGCAGATCATCGATACTCACTGTATTTTTTAACGATTTGGACATTTTGACATCACCTTTAATGTGCAAATGCCCGGGATGCAGCCAGTAATTGACCCATTGGTTGTGTCCGTGGTAAGCACAAGATTGTGCTTCTTCATTTTCATGATGAGGGAAACGAAGATCAATGCCGCCGGCGTGAAAGTCTAAAGTGCTACCGAAGAGGCGACTGGCCATAGCTGAACATTCAATGTGCCATCCTGGTCGACCATTTCCCCACTCTGTCTCCCAATATGGTTCCCCGGGCTTGTGAGACTTCCACAGAGCAAAGTCTGCTTTTGATTTCTTGTGAAATGCATCCACTTCCTCGTCATGTTGCACCGACTGTAGTTTCCCGTAATTATCAAATTTTACTGTATCGAAATAAACAGAATTGTCAGGACCAATATAACATAAATTATTTTTCATTATTCCAGCAATGAAGTTTTTAATTGTCGGAATGTGTTCTGTAACCCTTGTGACTATTTGTGGCATCGCTACACCTAAATCTGATAAATTTTTCCAGAACTCTTTTTCATACTGCATGGCAATTTCTTCTGGCTTTTTCTGTAATTCTTGACTTCTTTTTATAATCTTATCATCTACATCAGTGATCCCCATTGAAGTGATTAGTTTGATGTGGAAATACCCAACTAGTATTCTCTGTATGATGTCTAATTTGACATAGCAGCTAGCGTGACCAATGTGTGCAGTATCATACACTGTAGGGCCACATGAGTACCATGTTGCTAGGTTATTATTTACTATAAGCGGAACTTTCTTCTTTTCAATACAATTGTATACTAATATTCCTGTATCTTCTCCGGAAGGTTTTTGCCATTGCGTTGATGATAAACGAAAATGTATACGAAAAGAAGATCTGAACAAAAAGTTGAATGATTTTTTTATGAACTTCATTTTTTGTGAAATAACAGTATTTCATAAAAACTTTAATTCAAAGATAAAAAATTACTCTGAGTTTTTCTAAAGTCACTTTCCATTTAAACAATAAAACAAATTATTTAATAATTTGAGGTTATTTCGTATAATCGGTATAATCAGTACTCAGTACGATCTAGTTTCATCAGCTGTTTTTGACATTTGTCAAATTATAACCATAGAAAAATTAACCGGCTTCTATTATTGCTTATTTTGGGTCGCGTTCTAAATCAGAGTGAATCGCTCTACCGGTGCGACCTGAAGTTGCAAAGAGAGCGACATTTGGGCAATGTTTAATCCGAACGGCACTGAGCGATGTTGGGGTGACTAAAATTACGCGGGCGCGGGAAATTTAAAATTACAATGTTGGTGTTACTTTAGTTGTGTCATTTTGGTCAAAAATTATAATAAAATAGTGGTTGTATCATTTGTTTTGGTGTTTATCGGATGTTATCATTATAATAACGAGAGAATAATTTATTAATTAATAATTTTAAAAGTATTAAACGTGTTGTGACTAGTGATTCGTATTATTACGATTTTTTCTTGTGTGTGCATAGTTTTCACGAGCTTTTCGAGTTTTGGGCATTCAAAAATTGTTTATTTCCCTTAAAATGATAACCACTCATTTGAAAATGCATTTTTTTCATAAAACAAAATACACTTACTGTTGATGTTTACCATTAAATAATGGCCTTCCACATTTTTTATGGTTGACCATTATTATCCATGATAAATTTGTATGAATTCATATTCATTGAATTTACTTATGTAAATTATAATAATGAAATAAATTATATACATTTACTGTTGATGTTTTCCATCAAATAATGGCCTTCCACATTTCTTTGTAGTTGACCATTATTATCTATGATAAATTTGTATGAATTTATATCCATTGAATATCTTTTTGTAAATTATAATAAAATAAATTATATTAAAAATACAAATAAAACCGACTAAAATCATACCAAACTAAAAGTGCTGACGACTATGTGAAAAATTATAAATTGCCGCCAAGTAAAATGTCACTTTGACTATGCGAAAATTCATAATTCCCGCCAAAAAATTTAAAAATTTGACAAGAGCGACATTCACCCTACTATTTCATCGAGCGACTTGGGCGACATTGGTGCGAGTCAACCGTGATTCCGAACGGGCAGAGTGAATCGCCGCGCGAATCGCTCGATGAATTCCGAACGCTTAGGATGACGCTCTAACATCGCCGAGCGATCTCCGAGCGTCTTTCCGAACGCTACCCTTGTTGGCTATTTGTAGCCATAGATTTGTAGCTATTTCTAATCTGCGGTAATATTTTCGTCGACATTGTTTGGTTAATGTCAAAAACGGAGAATACACTACAATAATTATAATCGCTGTGATTTAAGGTATTTATACAATATTTTGATCGTAATATACAATTTATAATATTGCACATTTAAAAACAAAACATTTTGTTAGTTTATAATTGTTTAGTGAAATTGGTTATGTTTTGATTTCAGCATATGAATAAATATTAAAGTAATAATTCAAACACGATGGAATATGGTGCTAATGGCGAGTACGAAGCACTCAAAGATAAGTCACCTTGTGCGGGAGTGAGGGCTGATTTGAAGATGTGTCTTTTGAAGTCGGATTGTTGTTCAAAGGTTGGTAAAGTTTTAATGCGTTTGCAACAAGGCATACAAGTTTATATTACGACTCAGTTTTGCAACATGATATACACATTTATATCAGAACAATAGGTACATACAGTCACTCATTGTTTCACACAGCTTCATATGAATACATTTTAATTTTTTTAATGGATTTCAATGCTTTTCTGTCAAAAATCAATGTATTTATTATTTTTTAGATATGTGGCCTTAGTCAAATTGTAAACGTTGTTTGTTATTGCCAAGTGCCAATTTTTTGTATGGAATTTGACATCTGTTGTCCGTTGTTGTAGAAAAACTTTCTACAACTAACTTCGAATCCCATACAAAAAAAATATTGCTTTGCGATAACGACCAGCGTTTTCAGTTTGACTCAGGGGCATAGTATTTACATTTTGTAATTCAGGTCACAAATGAGGGTATCGGACCTGTCTCTGTGCATTATAGATTTGTTAAATACAATGTATATCTCTATTCAGATTGAATTGACAATTTAATTTTATATTTGCAGATGAAGAAGACTCCTCGAGAATGTCTAAGAGCCACGGATGGTTCAGTGCCTCCCGATTGTTTGATGCTGAGGACAACATTCTTTGAGTGTAAAAGATCATTGGTTAGTGTTGACATATTATGATAATATCATTCTATTATAATATTGATATGGTCGGGTTAATGTTTTTTTTTTCCTTACATTCCTTCTCTATCAGCTTCTTTGGCTGTCGTTCTTAATTCATCCTTATGTGTGGTCAAATCATTTCAGTGTGCTTAATATCATTCTATAATTTAATTGATAAATAAAAACTTATATACGCACTGTTTAATGATAACAAGTTCATCCTTAGAGATTTTTTGGTTATGTGTGTCAAAGGGTAATTTATTCTGTTTAAACAATTCTGTGTAAAGTTACAATCATATATAGTAAGCCACTTTATTGGTTCTATCCATTTCTCAAAAAATGGCAAACAGATAATCTAATCGAGAGATCTTTTTAATTATATTTTTTTTAATGTAGGGGACACCAGCTCTTAAAAAAGGCATACTATGTAGCATTGGGGAGAGTTTGCAATCTGCTCAGGAAAATATTAATTCGTGTTTTAAAAAGACCCAGGTTATAAGAAGGTTGAAACACAGAATTTGGAAGATTGATCCACAGCCCGGGCTTGCTGAGTTAATGAAAGAATTTGAGAAGCCACTAGTTTGAGTATGTTGAAGGTTTACTGTGAACTGGTGTTGAGATTGACTATTGTGAATGGGTGGAAGAAAGACCAGAGATGCAAGTTGTTCTGAGCATCTTCCGTGGTAGTATCTATAGAATAAACTTAGAATATCGACCTCTTGTCTGTGGTCTAGTGATTGCAATTCATCAGTCAATGATGGGTCGTCAATCAGACGTACAGTACGCCTTTGTACCACATCGAGGGTATTCAGTAGGTGCTGGGTATATAATAATGGCATGATTTTTGTGAGATAGTTCTTGAATGTAATGCAGATATATGTCAAGCAGTTTTGATCATCGAGGGTACTAAAAGTCCACTTGCTCTGAACACCTCAACCAGTTCAGATCGTTAAAGAGTGGTGGCAATTTCTTTCATGCATACTTTATTATATAACCTTTTTTGGCGACCTCATTTTCATAGCATTTATTCTTCTGTCATGCTGCTGTTGCAATATATAATAAGTAACGGTTGATTTTCTTTTCAGTTGGACAATCGTATGAGGTTCAGAGGAAGAAAAGGATATTAATTTTTATAATAACCTCACTGCGTACATCTTACATAAGAATGGATAGTATCATGTTTGTTCTATGAAGAAGTTAAAGTTGTTTCACCTTCTTAAAGTTATATTTTTAACACAGCAGTAATATCATGCTGTGTGTGATGTGATGAGCAATGATTTTAATTTTATACATAAAGTTAGTTGTTAATACAGACTTAGAATTAATAAATATATTGTAAATGTACTTTTTGTTTTTGTTTTTCCTACATACAAAGATTTTAAGGAGGTGCCTGCTGCCAGTGTACCTATTTTTTCAATTTGGTATTCCATCATTACTACTAATCGAATCATTTTGAAAAAAATAACTTAGATAGTTTGGATATATGAACGAAAAAAAATATTTCTTGACTTTTATTGTGTTCTTATAGAAAAATAATTAGCATATAGGTACTGATTTTTAACATTTATCTTATATTTCTAATAAACTATAAGGCCTAGAGCATTATATTTGTTTTTAAATTAAAAATATGGAAAAATGACTAGAAATTTCAATCAATACTTCAGATTTAGTAAATAAACCTAAAAAAACATGTATTTTCCGTTCAGCGCCATTGCGAAATCAAAAATCAGGGGATGCTTATTTTTTTTTCTACAAGATATATACAGATCATAATTAAAAAGTTAATGAATATTTATCTTCACAGTTATACCACAGTTATATACTAAAAACATTTGCATTTATATCTATTCACACCTTGACGACTTCTAATCGACCCAAACTACACGACAGACTAGACAAGAAAATATACAGATACCGAGAACCAAGTCGACTTATGGACAAAGAAATTTTCATTTCCTTGGAATAAAAATTTTCAATTTGCTTCCAATTGAATTGAAGAAAACTAAAAATATAAACAGCTTTAAATGTGGATTAAAAAAGTGGGTAAAAAAACAGACAAGACACTGCTAAATAAACAACTTTACATTAACATACAATGACATACACGCACACCTAAACAATATACTTATAAAATTATAAGCTGCTTCAGAACAGGTTTTTAACCTAGAGAAGCAGTTTACATTCCGCATCTAGTTCTTAAGTATCTTTTTTTGTAAAAAAATGTATTGTTAAACTTTGATGTGTACATAATATTATATGTATATCATTTATTATGTTACAAATAAAAAAATCAATACCCAAACTATCTTAAGTTATTTTTTCAAAATGATTAAATTATTAGTAATGATGGAAAATCAGTTGAAGAATAGGTACTTTGGCAGCAGGTGCCCTTCAAATCTACATTAGAAAATATAAAACTTAAATTTCTCCTTACCTACTACCAACTGTTTTACATGTATTTTATACTTATTGCATAAAATCAGGAGATTTTTAAAATACGAATAGTGGGAACGTTCTGAAAATGAAAATACATGGTCGTTTATGTGTCGACTATAGTTATCGCCAAATATCTTAAACCAGGCTTCCGGGTGTGCAGACCGCTAATTTATGTCTTTTTGCTTCGTTGGTATACGTGCGAATCGTCCCCCTTCTCGGCGAAATGGCTCAAGATATTCGGCGCCAACTATACCATGGCGTAATGGTTAGTTTTTGGACTTAAATGCTAGCGTTCAGGTTTCGCTTCACTATTTAGCAATACAATCGCCAATTGCAGGAGTTGCAAGAAAGTGTTTTCAATATCGATACAAAATAAATGTACCTAGTTCACTCATTCGATCAAATAAATTTACTTAATAAAAATAGCACATTCTATCTCTATTGCGCTAATATTCTATGTATAAGTCTCATTGTTTGAAAAATGTATTAGAATATATTGAAGGACTATTGAATTATAGAGGATTCAATTCAAGGTATGTAGATATTCCCTGGTCTGGTTCCCTTCTGGCAATGTGTCCAAAGAAATGAAGAATATACGTCTGTAACATATCGTCGATAGATGATCCTCGATCTTCAGCTCGTCTAGAATTGACACATTCGTTCTTCTGGCTGTCCATGGGATGCGCAACATACGCCTCCAGCACCACATTTCGAAAGTATCAATCCTCTTTCGCTCTGACTCCCTAAGTGTCCATGTTTCCACACCATACAGGAACATCGAGAATATCAGAGCCCTGATGAGTCTAACCTTCGTGTTTTTCGTGATGGTCCTGTCCTTCCACACTCTTGTGAGCTTTCCCAGTGCTCCCTTTGCCATGGCGATGCGTCTTTTCACTTCCGCTTCACAACCACCGGTGTCACATATGTTGGAACCCAGATATGTGAAATCATGTACTATCTCAAGATGGTTTAGAGAGTTTATTGGGGGAAGTTTACATGCTCTATCAATCACCATCAGTTTGGTTTTGCATTGGTTTATGCTCAGACCGAGTGATAGACTTTCCCTCTCAACACGATCCAAAAGTTGTGTCATCTGCAAAGCGTAAGTTGGAGATTTTCTTGCCACCAATGCTGAATTCGGTCTCCCAACCATCCAGAGATTTCCTCATTATATACTCTCCGTAGATGTTAAACAGAGCAGGGGACATCTTACATACATCCCTGGCGGACACCCTTCTGGACTGAGAAACCAGCGGACATGGCATTATTAAATCACATTGCCAGAAGGGAACCAGACTGCCTCGAGAAGCTTGTTGTGATGGGCAGCGTGGAAGGACGGAGATCTCGTGGTCGCTCACCGACCAGATGGAGCGATTTGGTTAAGTCCACAATGGGGTCTTCGGTGACTGGTGCTCTGTGTTCAGCCCAAAACAGATTGGCATGGAGACGGGCCATACGTGTGGCGACGGACTGCAGCCGCTATCCTCAGTCATGAGGAAAAGGACGAATATATGTAGATATCATCATTATACATCATCATATTTTTTTTTTTTTCATTATTTTTTACATGTTTTTTGTTTATTTTTTTACAAGTTTTTTTTTACATATTTTTTTTTAAATGTTTTTCATTATTTTTTACATATTTTTTTTTTAAATGTTTTTCATTATTTTTTACATATTTTTACATGTTTTCACCTTTTTTATATTGTTATTCATTTTTTATTTTCGTTTTGTATATTTGTTTGTTTTTATTTGTTTTTTTTTAAATTCTGTTGTTTTTAATATATTATGTATACTTGTATGTGTAAAAGGTTATCAAACCGTAAATTGAAATAAAATTAAAAATTAAATTAAATTATACAATGCAGTCATTTTTTTGTGGCACATTTTGACTAATACAATTAATGCATTAACTCCATCACGACATAACCCACAATATGGGGTAACCAGCGACAGAGTGCGGGTGTGCATTAATTTGTGAATGGAAGCACGACACATGATGCATGTATACCCACACACCAGTTTCACCTTGCCTATAAAGGAAGGAAATAGTCAATTAAGATAATCAAATAACTTTGTATGAATCGTTACTGATATTTACGCCTACTGTAGTTGGTCATACAAAGTATTTTGTTTATTTTATTTGACATATAAAAATAATGAGGTTAATAATGACATTGAAGTGAGGAATGTCTCATATCCTTATTATATCTTCGTAGTGATCTATGTGACACATTTCAATCAATTGTACAATGCATTTTGTTTATGTTAGCAGAAAGGTGTTAATTAAAACGATTAGGCCTAATGAACTTTAATTTTATTGAAGTATATTAAACAATATCTCGATTATACATATTAGCCGTTATTACAATACTGCTAAGATAAAACAAAGAGAGTAAATGGGTCGTTATCGCGGTTCGTTCAGATTTTCAATATTATTTAGATTTTTTCTTTTTAAGACTTTTTTATTTTTTTATTGCATTAAGGTCTTCTTATCCTTACTCAAAATAGTAATTTATGAGAGGCACTGTCATGGGCCATGTAATTTTTAGATATAGGTAATGATGGAAAGTAATGAAGGTACGGAAGGCAATGAAAAATGCCTGGACGGTAATGAACTATGTAAGGAAAGTAATGATATCTACTTGGATGATAATGCAAATATATATGGAAGGCGATGAAATTCAAGACGATTGTTGGATGAAAAGGAATTGTGGTTTCATAATTTCAAATAATCTCATTTTTAGGTATGAAAATATAATCTTATAATCAAAACTTTGTAATATAATAACAACTTTACCAGTACTATAATAACTTATTATTATATTTGAAAAATTAATCAATAAACACATGTATCATCACATGTAACTATACAGGTTCAAAAATTTTTATCTTGTACTCAAAATAAATACAATACTTGATAGAAATTCATTAATCTCCAAATGACTTCATAACTATCCAGTACATTTTTTATGGGATGGAAGGTAATGAAATGGAGAGAAATGAAGATTAGGCTCCTAAATTACTCTAGTCATGTAATATGCCGTCCTAAAATCTACGAAATATAACATATTAAACAGTCAATGAAATTAATTCAAACTAGATATTTGGCATAGATGGACGATAATTACTTTTCATATTTAATATTGACACAGATCCAGACTGAAAACACAATTAAAAACTGTGTCTCCACCGGGAATCGAACCTGGAACCTTTGTATCAGCAGTCAGATACCCAACCAACTGAGCCACGAAGACCGACGTTTCCAAGCTTCATTACCTTCCAACGTTTCATATAAAACGCTGGAAGGTAATGAAGCTTAATCTATGACAAAGTGAAAAATCCACACAAAAAAATGTAAAAAAATTGTCGCCGCAGCGATTTACGTGCATCTACACAGATATATGGCGACAGATTGAAAGGTGAGAGACGTGCAGGAGGTCAAAAGTAGTGCTGCTCTACAGTGTGGACTCAAATTCTGATTTTCGGTATCTCGGATGGTAATGAAGTTTTTCGACGGACAAAATTTAAATTTCGATTATCTCTATGATGCAACCGCTTTGAAAATTAAAAAGTTTTAATAACATGTTGCTTTATTGGATTATAGGTTTTAGTTTGTAGATTTATTTAAAGCGAGTGCATTAAAAAAATTATGAAAATCACTAATTGGCGTTTGGAAAGGGAGGGTAATGAAATTTCGGCATATTTTTTCTCAACTGCTTGCTTATTTTAAGCATAAATCCCTGTGTGCTAGATACCATTTTTACTTCTTTTATGCTGCATTATTTTAATTAAAACAATTATTGAATAAACATTTTAGAAATATGAGATAGGTCAATGGAAAGGTAATCTGAACGAAATGTGATAACGACTCAAATAACCATAGAAGATTAATAAAAATAAAAGAAACTACATATTGATTCGTTTTCGAGCGGCCGCCTCTTCTTTAGGATTTTTCTAATACATTCATTGAAAGAAGCAGTCGCATCGCAACCGGTTATAAACACGTATCGTTTTAGAAAACTAGATTTCAACGAACGAATTAATCGATTTAATGATATCAAAATAGTGCAATGAGAGCCGGGTAATTGAAAATGCAACAATAACATCTCACATAGTTCAGCGATGAGGTTCACCACCCATTTTGATTGTTCTGCCTTTTTAAGTGAGGCGAGACAGGTGTGTGGGTATACACGCATGTGTTGCGCTTCCTTTTATAAGTGAATGCACACACGCACACCTGTCGATGGCTACCCCGAATAGGATATGAATTAATGAAATTATTTCAACAATGTTTATTTTTACTTTAATCTTTGCTCAAACAACCTGACTCTGAAAGACAAGTAAAATGTTAAACATTTTCAAAAACAGTCCATAGAGAAGCAGATGAACCATAAAAATATGGTTTTGATATTTTTCTCGTATCTCATCCCGTAAGTAATAATTATCGACAATAATAAATAATATATAAGTTGAATCAAAACAAGTTGTTTAATTCGTTTTAATTTGACAATGCTTTTGTTTCACAATGTTTTTTCATCAGTTCATAGGTGGCGATGGTGTTTAAGCTTATTCTCAAGAGAAAAGATCTTCACAATTAACATACTCAGAAATTTAAAAATTGAATTAATCGGTTACCTACTCAATAGGGAAGCGCAATTATTGGTGAACGTTTCACGTTGAACGCAAGCGCATAAAATTATAATATCATTGACTCCCGGCAGGGGAAAAAATAAACTATAAGACAACTATAAAGATATTTTATATTAATTCATTTGGTTTAGTTGTATCGCTGCCACCGCGAAGGGAGGTTGTGTTAGTATGCTCACTCGCCGCCACACTCGCCGTTAAGTGATATTATTGTTCCGTGATTTTCTGGTGTTGGAATCGCTCAAGGGAAATGATTTTTTCTTTATAATCGTATTGTTGTTTGATGTTTTTCTTTCTCATTTCTATGTAAAATTTATTCTTTTTCAGTTATTCTATACCTATATTACTTATTTATCTTTTGATTTTTATTTTGATTTATTTATTCCGTTCGTGGTAACGAATTTTCGTTTATTTATATACATATATAGGTGCATTCCTATCTTATTTAACTTTGTTATTCTTTTTGTTAGTGAAATTTTTATTTTTGTTTCGATCTTGTCATAATGGAAGAAATCCATAAACCTCCTGATCCTCCTGACGACATAACAATCCAACCGAATTCCTCTGCCGCAAAACCTAATAAAAGAAGACGCGAAGGAAACGATTTTCCTTCTCCTTCTTCCCCTACTTCCAAGTATCCTGATGTATCTGAAGCTTCTCACGCTAGTCCCTTAAATCTGAAGTACAGCAGTAACTCTCTCCCTCCCTTTTTGGTTTATGTCCAGAATGTGGACAATGATGCTTCTCTGCACCCTATGAAATTCGGCCAAATCCTCTACAAAAACAAAATTGTTAATGTCTCTCCCGGCGGTGTCAAAGCCGAGGGAAGAAACAAGATTTCCGTCTCCTTCACAAACCCCAATGCTGCTAATTCCTTTGTAGATTCTTCAATTCTTACCTCTAATAACCTTAAAGCATATATTCCATCTTTTAAACTTACAAAAATGGGCTTAGTAAGAGGCATCTCCACCGAACTGTCAAATGATGACATTATAGAAAATGTGTCTGTGCCATCCCAATTTGGAAAAATAATCAAAGCCAGACGTTTGAATTATAAAGATTCCTCGTCTGGATCTATCGAATGGAAACCCTCTCAAACGGTTGTTTTGACCTTTGAAGGTCAGACTCTTCCGAAGAACGTCTACCTCTACTATAACTCTTTGCCAGTTGAGCTATATACATTCCCAATAGTTCTTTGTTTCCGATGTTGCCGTTACGGTCACACTAAATCCCAATGCCGTTCTCAGCCTCGATGCTTCAAATGTGGGGAATCCCATTTGGGGGAAACCTGTGCATCAACAAAACCTGTTTGTATTAATTGTTCCGGTGCTCATCCTGCTTCTAGTCTCTTTTGTCCCGAATTTTCGAGACAAAAAAACATTAAACACTCAATGGCCTCCGAAAACATTTCTTACGTAGAAGCGTCAAAATTATACCCAACAAGTAAAATGAGTTACACAGAAGCTACATCGGCTTCTTCCTCCACGCCTATTTCCATTCCTTCACGTAATCAATCCTTTAAAATGACTCTTAAAAACATTCCGAAAGAACAAAGACCTAAAGTTTCTCCACATTTTGACAAAGCCAGTCATGAAAATCTTCTTTCATACACAAATGGCCAAGCTACAATGCCTAGTGACGGCTGCGCCATGCGTTGCAACCCAGAACCTTTCAACAAATCCAACGACCTGACGTCAATCATCCCCATGATAGCCCAAATCCTAATTTCTTTATTTTCTGACATCGATAACTTACCGTCCTACGCTGCCAACTCTCTTCCATTCCTCAACGATCTAGTGCAATATAATGGCTCCACATCCAAAAACAAAGAATAATAACTCAATCTGCATATTACAATGGAACAGCAGAAGTCTAGTTTCGAATAAAATAGACTTTTGCTATATTTTAAAAACATACAATATTAATATTGCTGCGGTATCAGAGACCTGGCTTAAACCAGGATCCGATTTTTTTATCCCCGGTTACACGATTCTACGAGACGATCGATATGATGCTCATGGAGGAGCTGCGTTAATATTTAAATCTTCATTGCCATATAATGTAATAAATATCCCCTCACATAATATCCAAATAGTTGCTGCTAACATAAATAATATAAGTTACATCTCAACTTACTGTCCACCTAACACTTTTTTTGATCCTAACTACTGGAATTTATTGATATCATTATGTTCCTCTCAAATATTTATATTAGGTGACTTTAATGCCCACTCGCCTTCCTGGGGATGTGTTTCTCAAGACAGTTCAGGCGACTCAATTTTGACGTTTTGCGATGATAATAATATGTGTATCTTGAACAATGGCTCACCAACTAGATTTACTTCACCATCACAAAATCAAAGTGCAGTTGACCTTTCCTTGTGTTCTACCAATCTTGCTACCTCCACTTCCTGGACCGTCATGGATGACACCTTTTCTAGTGACCATTTCCCAATAATTCTAAACTATTCTCCTAGTCCATCGTTTTCAACATATACAAAAGTCAGTAAATTCAAATTGAATTTAGCAGATTGGTATAACTTCCATAAAATCTTAGAAGAATCCGTTAGCACTCTTCCACCTCTTATGTTTCCAGCGGATTTAAATACAATTTTCTCTAAACTATTATCAGTTATTAAATCAGCTGCCGAGTCTTGCATTCCAAAAACAAAAAAATCGAAAAAATCTAAAACTCTCCCGCCATGGTGGGACGACGAATGCTCAGAACTCATTCTAGAGAGAAAAAAAGCCATGAAAAAATACAGGAAAAATATGTCACTGTCCAATTTTCTTAATGCAAAAAATATTCAAGCATTAACTAAGAAAACTTTAAGAAAAAAAAAACGTCAAGGCTGGTATGACTTCTGTAATTCCCTTTCTCCAGAATCTTCTTCTTCTCATATCTGGAATAAAATTCATAGATTTCGTGCATCATATTCTCCTACATATACTAACTCCCAGGATGACTGGATAATGTCATTTACCGATAATTTGGCCCCTGCCTACGTTCCAAGCTTTGAAGAGGTATGCAACTCTTCTCATAATTCACAGCCCGCCTCCTGGCTAACCTCTCCATTTAAAATAGAAGAATTATTAATTCAAATTCAGTCATTATGTAATACGGCTCCAGGAGTGGATGGTATTTCAAATATATTTTTTCAAAAATTTCCTGCTAATCTTCTGTCATACCTTTTAGATATGTACAACCTAATTTTACAAATAGGATTCGTACCTTCAGAATGGAAGACCCAGATAGTTATTCCAATTTTGAAACCGGGTAAAGATGCAAAACTTGGTTCTTCCTATAGACCTATTGCACTTTCATCTTGTTTCTTAAAATTATTAGAGCGTATGTTGAAAAAACGATTAGATTGGTATATAGAACATAATAACCTTCTTTCGACTTCACAATTTGGTTTCCGAAAATCAAAATCTTGTCTTGATAACCTGAGTATTTTAACAACTGACATTCGGACTGCTTTCTCTAAACAAGAATCTACTGCAGCAGCCTTTTTAGATATATCTGGCGCATATGATAACGTTCAGCTTCCTGTACTGAAAAATAAATTATCTACAATAGGTATTCCGGATCAACTGTGTCGTCTCATTCATAACATATTTTCCGAACGCACTATTAATATCAATAGAAATAATATAAATATATCAAGAACCATATGGAAAGGATTACCTCAGGGCTCCGTATTAAGTCCTATTTTATTTAATGTCTACTGTTCAGATCTCGAATCGAAACTCCCTGATAAGGTTTCCTTTGTTAATTATGCTGACGATATTAGCATATATGTTTCAAATAAATTTATTGATATATCCGTAAAGGATTTAACTATGGCTATCAAAATAATAAACAAATGGGCTCTTAAAAATGGTCTCCAGGTTTCCCCTCAAAAAAGTAAGGTTGTAATTTTTACTCGTAAACACAAAACTCCCACAGTAAACATAATTATTGACAATATTCAAATTCCTGTGTTAAATCAAGTTAAATTTCTGGGCTTAATTTTAGACAGAAAAATGTCATGGAAACCTCACATTGAGCATGCTATTGCCAAATGCGAAAGAAATTTAAACCCTCTTCGAGCCGTTTCCCGAGTGTGGTGGGGTTCTCACCCATCATGCATGAAAATCCTTTACAATTCTCTGGTTCGTGGTGTCCTTGATTTTGGTAGCTTTCTTTGGGACCCGATCCCTTCATTTCTTCAACTTAAACTTGAAAGAATTCAATCAAAGGGCCTGAGACTGGTTCTCGGCGCTATGCGTTCAACACCCATTAATGCTCTTCAAGTGGAGGCACTAGACATGCCTCTTAATCTTCGTAGAGAATTATTGGCAGTCAAATTTCTCACAAAGCGGATAAATATTAATACACACCCCATCATGCGTAAACTATCATCCTTGCTATCTCTATGTCAATCCACTAGATTCTGGGCCAAAAAACCATATCCTCACTTATGCTTAGCATATTTAAAGCTCCGTGATAGAATAACCGATTCTCCTAACCAGGGCCGGATAAATCATAGAACAACCCGGAACAAGAAATCAGGGCGCTTGTCTAAAAAGGGCGCTTAAAATCCTAAAATGTTAATTATATAAATCGAAAATTCCCCAGGTATGGCACTCGGTTCTCTCTGCCTTCCCCGAAAGGAACACGGCGTGATGGTGTCTATGATAAAATTCTGCGGTGTTAATATCTTGTCCGTCTATTACCGTGTTATTCGTAAACATATATAGTCGATTCACACACACACACACACACAAAATAATCATTCTAATAATTTACTTGCTAAAGTGTTAAATTATCTACATAATGAAGCCAGCGCCCCCCTATCTGAAATCGCCCGGGCGCTTGATAATGAATTTCATATGAGATGATAGCGGCGTGTTTGAAAACATTCCAGATGCTACACGCCACAGTAACTTTAATTATACATTATACTAAGAACTCTTATTGCTTGTTAATGAAACTACATAAGCCGTTTCAATAAGCGGAACCTGTCAGCAACTAATAGCAAGGTTTTCTAAAAAAGGGAAACGAAGTTCTTTAGAAATGTTATGATAATTTCAGTGAAGTTTTCCCTTTCGACTTTAGCGACATACTTACTTATTTTCTCGATCTCGGTCGCCGACTCGTCACCTGACTCTTTCAATTATTCATATATTATTGTTTCTATCTCTCTCTTCTGTCAGATGTCAAATGTTAACACGTGTCCATATTTTTTACGAGTCTAGTATAGACCATAGATTTTAATATATACCTATAACTAGATGGAATACTAGTCGGCAAAGTGTATCGAAATCAATGGGAGTTTTCGTGTGCTGTTTTGTGTAAAATTCATTGGCATACCTCGTTTTATTAATATTAATTTATGTAGGTATTTATTATACCAAGAACTTATTTAGTGTTTTGTGTTAATTAGAATCGCGATTTGTTTTTTTTATTTTAAGTTTGGTGTGATTTTAAATTTTTACTGGAATTTGATAAATATATTGAGTTTTTTTTAATTAAAAATAGTTTTTATGATATTTTTAGTGTTAACATTAGTTATTAAGTTTAGTTTATTTACATAATACTTGAGATAGTTAAAAGGACTTTTAAATTATATTTAACTTTAAACGGTTTATGTGATGATCCAATATTTTAAAAATTGTAAGACCTAAGGTTTTAGTTTAAAATGCCTACTTCTCAGGATACGTTACATACATGAATAGGAATAGGTAGAATTATAATTTATTTTTGTTCTTTGGTTTATATTGATATATTGATTTTTACTGTATAATATTGCATAATATACTGCATAATATAATATTGAAATTCCAAACATTTGAGAAGGAAGGGGGGGGGGGGCGGTTTGAAATATATTGCTCTGGGCGCAAAAACATGTTTATCCGGCCCTGCTCCTAACTATTCTTGCCTGCCATACTACCAAACTCCCTTTAAGGTTAATTTCATTATTCCCAATATAATTGAAAATATTGGCATCAACAAATCGACTCAATTACCCCCCCACACCATTAACAAAATCTTCAATAACATAGTAAATTCTAAATGGCCGTCACATCTTAAAATTTATACTGATGGGTCAAAAATGTATTCAAATGGACCATGTGGCTCCGCAGTGTACATTCCTTCCTTAAATACTGAACTTCTCTTTAAGCTTCCCCCTGGGTCATCTGTCTATTCAGCGGAGTGTTTGGCGATAAGAGAAGCATTAAAACTTCTAGACTCTCTTCCCCATTCAAAAATTCTGATCCTTTCTGATTGCTTAAGTTCCCTCAAATCCTTATCCAACGATCTCTCTAAATTTCCAGACAACGAACTACTTTGCTCTATCAGATATCTCATGTGTAGTCTTATAGAAAAAGACTATGAAATTATACTAGCATGGATCCCTTCCCACGTAGGTATAAATGGGAACGAGATCGCGGATAAATTAGCAAAACAAGCCTCCAGTTCTGATGCCTCTTATTTTAACAATTCCCTTTCCATCCAAGACACAATTCGTTCTCATTGTAACATTGCCAAAAATAAATGGCAAGACCTGTGGAAAATAACTTCTGAAACCAAAGGAACATACTACTATAATATCCAATTAAACATTCCATCTTTTCCATGGTTTCATAAAAAAAAAATGTCCAAAAGAGAGATCTCTAATATCTCGAGAATGAGATTGGGTCATTGCTCAATTGCCTCTCACCTTTATAAAATAAATATAAAAGAAAACCCTTCTTGTGCATGCGGGGCAGAATTGGAATCACTCGATCACGTGTTCTTTGAATGCCCGATGCACTACGAATATGACATCTATCCCAACTTAAAAGTCCCTCTACCAGTCAACATGTCGCATCTCTTATCACTAAACTCTCTTGCTATTTATTCCGCAATATCCAAATTTATCCTTATCAATTGTATTAATCTGTAAATCGTAACATTCAATAACTTATTTTTTATCTTTTCTTCCATTTGGCACAAATCACTCTTATAAGGGTGGGTTGCCTAATATTTAAAAAAAAAAAAAAATTCATTTGGTATATTATTTCTTATAGATACTTGTATTGGAGTTGATTACTAAGAGATATGCTCGTATTTTTGCAAAAGGACAGTAGACAATGAGAGGCAATAATGACTTGAGACTAGAATTATTGATGGTTTGTAAATCAATAAGAAGAATCGATGCAACTTATTAAAACCTCCCGTCACGTTAAATTGTCAATAAAATAAAGTATTATCAACAATAATATCGTTTATAAATAAAGAAAGTACCTACCTAAATAGATGTAGGTGACAACCGGTGTAAATAATGCAACTAATTACACGCTTGTAAAGGTAGACCCGAACATGGTTTATTCGTCCGAAACGTCGACCTCTGTTCATTGTTCTCCTTGCGATAGCTTTTGTATCAAGAGCACATAACGTAGAAGGAGATACACAATCCGACATTATTGTTCGCTTTATCTGCAAAGACTTGCACACAATCTTTAATACAGCCTTGCTTTATTTTGTACAGTTGAGTCAAACCTGACCGAAAAAAAACATTTGTTTTTTTTTTATTTTGGAGAACAAGAGCACATTCCAGATGAACTAAGAAGGGCAAATTAAAAAAAAAACTATATATTGTTATGTAAAAGTTCGGTAATTGTAATGATAATATTAATAAGTTCAGTATCGTGTGCGCAAATAATTATAATAATCCTAAATTATTTTTAATAAAATTTGCAAGTTTATTTACTTATTTATTTATAACTCCTTGTACAATTTTTTTTCAATATTAACTCACTTTCATTCGTTTCACTCACAAACTGGGATAAATCTTATACATAGTTTAAGAAAAGGTAAAAAAAAATAGACAAACTTGAAATATTAGAGATAAATAGAGTAAAATGTAATAGCAACGTTCCTTTGATTAACGCACAAATAGATTTTAATACTTCTCCATTATTATTACCATTGGAATAGTTAACGTCGGGTTTTTCTGTTGGCCATTATTCAATATAATTGCTGTCCTTTTAAAACAATATTTGTATATTCATTCCTTAATGTCTTTCGGGTATTTAATTTTTCTTAGAATTGCCCCCTTCCTTACCTATTATTGTTATCCTCTTTGTGAATCTATATATAGATGGTCTTCATCATTATTGTTCACCATTCTGACGATGCTCATCATAGAGCGATACCGGTGAATGGGAGTTGCGTTTGCGAAAAATTTAAGTAGAATGTAAAATTAAATATATTTTTTTCATAATTTTAATTCCTTGTACAAATGTTTTTTACTGTGTATCTTTTACTGTATCTTGTGTATTTTGAATGTGTGTTGTATTATACCTTTAAATACTTACAATAAAAAGAAAACATAATTTGTTCAATGACGGACTTATTGGCAGACGGATATTATTGCAACCAACCAGAGTTCATGTTAAACATAATAATGTACGTACTATGATGAAAATAATATAATCACACGAAAAATAAACAAAGAAAGAAAACGATTGCAAAATGTATATATACGCTTTATTTACAATCTTAGAAAATATGATCATGTTTCCATTTACCGAAATCTTCGCTGCCAATTCACCACAATATTTTAAGAAAAATGTTATTTTCTTGTCAAGTCACGGTCTGCCTCTTTGGTCTGCTGATCGTACCACACTAGCTATTCCCATTCGAAAAAAGATTAATGCTGTTATACCTGTCTAATAACTCTTAATTGACACTCTTTCCCTGTGCTCTCTTACATTCCATAACATCCATCCTTTCTTTGTTGCTGTGATTTTACATTTGAAATTTTTATAATTTTCGCTAAACATTTTGAACGAGCTTCTGGTTGCGCAGAGCGCATATTTGTATATTTTTGCTTCGTTGGTTTAAGTGCAAATCGCCCCCCTTCTCGGCTAAAAGTTCAAGATGTTTGGCTACAACTCTACGTGTTTATCTTTCTGTTTGTTTTTGTACTATAAATTATATGTACCTACCACGATACTATTTATAGCCTACCGTTTCTTTGGTTGGCTGGAATAAATTGCCTTCTTCCAATAAAACTGCCATTGTACACGAAAAAAGCTCGACAAAAAAGATTGAATATATTTATGAACAGTTCATAGAAATGATATGTAATTAGGAGAGGAAAAAGAAATTAGGTGTTATCTGATAGGTTTTTTGCTTTTTGAGTTGAACTGTTATTTTATTGGTACCTATCAATCTAACAATGACAGTCTATCATGAAGTTAATAAAGATTAGATAAATAATAGAAATCTTTTATATTAACAATTTGATGCTAATTTTTTGATATTAACGACTTTTTATGGTTGAATGGAGATTTATTTATTTATTTGTTAAGAGAAAAAACAATTACACATGAAAAAAACATATAATGAAGTATTAAGTATAGTTTGGAATAAACAAGAATGACATTTTTTTCTTAAAAAAACACTCATATAACATCACTTCCTTAACAATACATTCCAGCCATACCCAGGTCCTAAGAGGTTGTATCAGTGATCTTCTTTACAATTTCCCTTTTGAGTATACAATTAAAATGGTCATTAAATTTGTCATTAAAGTTTTAACATATTCTATTAAGATTATGACCGAGTGCCGATTTATACATTTTAAAGATAAGATCAAGACAATATAAGAACGCACTAGACAAAGTCTATAGTTGAAATCATAGCCTCCCTTGATATGTTGCTTTTTTGTCTCTCTTGCATTTTATTCTTATAGATATATGTACTATTTGAATAATTGGTTCGTTTACGGGTTTCGGTTTGATTTTCCCATTTATTTACATGCCCTTACGCCAAATGTCTGTTTAAATTTCCTATCAGCATTGTATCAAGTGACTTGTGCATGGCTGCTGTAGGTGTCGGCGGCTACCACGCTAATATATCATCTTACTGCTTTCATGTTATCCTGATAATAAAATATAATAGTCTTTTCTTCATCTTGAGAGATAGACCAGTAAATTGTACCAGCGACTTGTCATAAATATTTAAATTCTTAATTATTTTAATCATACAAATCTGTTAGTTTGAAAATAAGCAGAAAATACCATCGCCACCAATGAAGTGATACAGAAACGTTTTGTAATGCCACCTATTGAGAATAGGTTTGTAAACAATGAAATAAACAGTGCTTACATTATGAGGTGACAATTATTTTGTACAGATGTCACCCCTGAACCCCGCAATTATTAGAATTAATAGTTCATTTTTGTCTTGTTTTAGCGTAAAAAATGGTCATAAGAAAACATTTATTTAGATTGTTTTAATTGTTGACTGTTACTAGTTAATGAATGAACATCCTAATACACTGAAGATGGTCATCAATTAATCTACTATTTTGTTTAAAGAGTGGAACTTCAATCTAATTAATGTATACATGTAAGTGATGCTGGGCATGATTATTTTTTATTTAATTTTGTATCACCTGTATATTTTGTCCAGTTATTGTTTGAATAAAATAAAATAAAATTGTCTTATTTATTCAAAACAACTTTTAATTGAATAAATGTTCTAAATAAGTACCTATAAAAGTTATACTTAAGGTACCTATTCGAACGAATACTGAAGAGATTTTTACTAAATTCAAAGTTCCAACAATTACAAAAATATATGCAAAAAATCTGCTAATATACAAGCTAAAAAGAGAAGACCAATATACTAGCTCACAACAATATAAACACACTAGATTAAGTACAACAAATACCTTAAATATACCATATATTAAAACAACTTTTGGACAACGTAGTGTACGATATTTTTCAACCAAACTTTTCAATAGTTTACCAACAAATATTAAAAACATCAGTAATGCAAAAGAATTTAAAAAACTATCACTAAGATGGGTTTATGAAATAGATGAAAAAATCCTTAAGGAAATAATTCTTCCAAATAAAATGTAAATGCACTATTACAAACAACAGAATAGACAATTGAAAAAAAGTGAAACAAATAATTTATTTCCACAATTTTTGGTTGTGTGTGCATGACTCAAAATGAAATATTGTATTTGGAAGGAAAGATGCATACGTTTTGAATGCGTAGCGTATATATGTACATGTACTTATATTATATGTAAATGTATCTATAAATAAACAACGTAATAGACAATAACATAAAACTAGCTCACCTTAGCACAGGCTATGCCTAGTGAGCTAGTAACAAAGATACAAACAAAAAGATATGGCTTAAACTATGTAAGCACTAGTGAAGTGGTAAATTGATATTTATTGAAATGAGATAACTTATATTTACATTGTATGTTAACTATGTATGAATAAGCTTATATTATCTTAAGATATTTTGTATCTCATATATACTGTATATTTTTGGATAGAAATAAATAAAAATAAAAAAATAAAAAAAAAGTTAATCTATTAATACAATTAAATATGGGTCGATGGCAGAGCGGTTAGCGCGCTGGGCTAGTAATCCAGTGGTCGCGAGTTCGAATCCTGCCTCGACCGATTTCGTTCACCTATAGCACAAGCATTTATTTGCTTATTTTAAGGAACGTAGGAAGATGTATATGTACTTGTTTAATAAGGACATATTCATTTTTTTTATTAAAAAGAAAAAAATAGAAAATTTGTACTTAAATATATGTAAATGTGAACAACGTGAATTGTTGGTAGCTTAAAATAAGAAAGCGACGCACTCATATATATATTATCAGTGTTGAAATTAAATCAGTGTTTTGATTGATATAATCGATAATGTTTTGTAATCGTCGAGTGAAAATTTTGTGGAGCGTGCTATACAGTTTGTATTACTGTAGGAGTATTTATTCGGAAATAATATGGATAATTTATATACCGCCGTTTCCGCGAATATCTCACCTCAAGGCTATTGAAAATTAATTACGTTGTATAATTTTGGTTCTGGTAAGATTTGCAAAAGAGGGGTGTTGCGAGATTTTTTCTGAACGAAGATATATTTTCGGTTTGTCTGAGGGTGTGTGGGGGCTTGTTCCATGAATTTGGTCCTGCCACAGCAAACGCCGACATAAGTGGTGTGCACCATGATTATTCATAGCCATACCACGAAATGCTTCAAAGGTCGTGAGACAAAGCTTATTTATTTATCTTCTTGTACATAATATAAAAAAAATATTATGCACACTGGCGGGCTTATTGCCATTTCTTCCAACTAACCAGATTACAAAGTATGACAAAAATGTATATGTACATCAACAATAGAATGAATGCAAAAAAACAAAGTAAACATACATTATACTAAGATATTAAAGACAAAAAAGTTATAATAAAAAAAAATGATTAGGAAAAAATGAAAAGAGGGGAACTCGGGATCAGGTGTTAAGGAATAAATATTCTTTTTTTGGTTTTTTCTTCAAAATACAAAGTGAGTTAGACGATGCAATATTCGGACTTTGATTATTCCATAGTCTTGTTGATTGTACTTCGAATGACGGGCTGAAAAATTCTGTGTTATGCAAATGAGCGAATAATATATAAATGAAATAAACAAATATGCATATTAACATGAATTATATGCATAATAATAAAGTAAACAAATTTTCTATTTTAAAAATGTCCATACTCCTTTATTCGAATATATTTTTATAGTTGCATATACGCAAACATTGGATTATTTTTCCTTATCGGAAGTCAATGATATTTTTTGACAAATTTAATATGTTGAAAATTTGTTAAAAATATCCGTTTAACGTTATCGATTATCATTGAAGTGTATGTACATAATACATTATGTAAGTTGAATTCAGTGAAACTTTATATTTGCTATTTTTTTATCTGATATATTTTAAACTCATTCTGACGCAAAAGATTATAATGTGCGAGATACCAGAGGGACGCAGACCACCGGGAAGACCATCAAAGAAATGGAAGGAGAACTGGACATCCTCATCCCAGGACCTGTAGAAATAGATCATAGATCCAAAAAAAAGAAGAAGAATATTCTGACGCGATAGAAAGAGTCCAAAATGAGGTTTTGAGGATATTCAGAGAGAAAATTTGAATTACGTATTTATTTTCAAATATCTCAATTTATTAAAGCTACTAACAACATTAGGGATTGCAATCCGGCATCAATATCAATCGGGCCCCACCAAAACTATTTTTCACTTATTTTTATGAAATGAGTGTTCAATATTTTTTAATTCAAATATTTTATGAAAACTTAATATTTCTTCAATGCATGGTCGTAAGCCCTGTAGGTGCCTTGATTTCCCGGTTCTCCTACAGTAAATATTCCAACTTCGTCTCTATTGAGATAATTAAAAATCTGTTAAAAAAATATCTTTGACTCCCGACAGGGAAAAAATCCAATGTTTGCGCATATGCAATAATAAAAATATTCGATTAAAAATTTCATGTTCAAGTTTCCTGAGCTTGGGGTCACTTTAAAGTATTTGACGTAGAAAAAAATTGAGAAGCATTATTTAGACATCCTTCAAAATCTAATAAGGTCTAAGCGAGTATTAGATATACATATTTGCAAAATTTGAAAATGATCGAATAAGTACTTAGTCTATAATTGATAACGTAAAATAAACACGCCGTACATAGCACACACCACGCAGCACATAAGTGATTAAACTTTCACAATACAATCTCAGCATGATACTAGTTGATAATCTGCAATAAAAAAACCCTTAAAATTGCGAAAACATATAACTCCCCACTTTACTCCCCTCGGGTTAGTGAGGAGTAAAAAATATATTTATTTATTTATTTATTTTATTTTGGGAAACAAAACAGCTGTTAAATATTTTACATTAATAAAAAAAATAATAATCAGGAAAGTAAGCCAATTACATTGTTCCACAGATTAATATACATAATAAAGACAATTCAGTACAAAGTCAAAGACAAAAGTGTGGTGTAAGTGTACAATTGTGATGTGTGTGTGTGTGTGTGTGTGTGTGTGTGTGTGTGTGTGTGTGTGTGTGTGTGTGTGTGTGCGTGTGTGTGTGTGTGTGTGTGTGTGTGTGTGTATTTTATGAAGCGAAGGTGGGACACGAAGAAAGGTAGGAGAGGAGGAAAGGGTTAGTTGTCATATTAATATAGTATTGGACATACCAAAAATTATACAATTTGGTACATAAATTAGTACCGAAAATGTCCTTTTTGGTGTTATGAATCGGTTTCATGATTTTATTTAATTGAACATATATGCTAGACATCTTATGATGTCGGATCCGTCAGATTTATCACACAATTAAATATCAGCTTGATAGATTACACTTTACAATAGGTTTCAACGCAGCTGCGAGGTTGATATATGGAGCCGACTAAAGATGTCACATAACACCTCTTCCTAACGAATTGCACTGGTTGAGATGTCCAGAACGATGTCTGATGGTGTTTAAGGCTCTGATCGACTTGGCTCCACACTACATTCAAGAACTGTGCCAAAATAATCTTCCATCAGGAAGACAGCTTACACTAAGATCATATGGATCACAGAGTACCAACTCTTTAAAAGAATTGGACAGAGTCAATAAGGCGGCTTACTATGATTGCGGTTTTAGTGTGAACGGGCCTTTGAGTGGAATAGATTGCCTCCTGACATTCGTGGAGCTCAGGGTTTTGACACCTTCGGTAGACTTTTTAAGACTGTCTTGTTTCGTAGAGCCAACAAATAAGCTATGGCGTTCTTGGTTTAATCTTGTATCACTAAACGGCGCTTTATAAATTTTATTTATTATTATTATTGAATATGATTCATTAATGATAGATAACTGCTGCCCTACTAGGTATACCTGCTATAGGGCTAGCAGTGTACCTACATATTATTATATTTCACAAGAGACATATATGTAGGTTGTACCTATTTGAATTTTTAAAAAGTATCTAAACAATATAAACTTAACTATTTTTTTTTTAATAAGGCACAGCCACCAATAGAGGCGGATTTGTGCTGTACAATTTAGATCATAATATATTTACTGTTGAAAAGAAGAAACATACCTATTGTACACAGATTAAAAAATGGAATTGGAGTCATCATGATATGCATATACATAATATTGTGTATGTAGGTATCTCGTAATTTTTATTTGTTAATTGCACAAATAATCTAAAATAGTATCTCTTGGGATTACTGAACTGACAGAGCATATTATGTGATTCGCCAGTCATATCTTTATTCAGTCGAGTCTCAGATCAAACCAAGACAGCACAAAATTTATAAAACAATCAAAATTTTAGTAAGAAAGAAGTCAAAAAAAATATAATAGATGGGTCGATGGCAGAGCGGTAAGCGCACTGGGCTAGTAATCCAGTGGTCGCGAGTTCGAATCCTGCCTCGACCGATTTCATTCACCTAAAGCACAAGCATTTATGCTTAATTTAGGGATTGTAGGAAGATGTATATTTATTTATTTATTTTATTTACAGCAAATTGCCTTTTACACACATGTCAACAATTAGGTATACACATTGAATTACAAAAGAAAACTTATAACATTCATAAACATACTTAAAAAGAAAAACTACTATAGCAAAAAAAGTAAATATTAAAAAAAAAAAAATTAATATATGTACTTGTTTAACAAGGACATATTCATTTTTAAGTAAAAAAAATATAATAATCATATTATAAAGTATGTCTGCCCATAACATCCTTACATTACGACAACACTAGACTGGATTGTTTCAAAAAAGTATCAGTAAAAGTATAGTTAAAATACTTTGATTTTATAAAATTGTTCAAAATCGTATTGTTTGACGGCATTAGATTTCAATGAAATAACCAAAAGTATTGCACTATTTCATGATAAAAGTATTTTAACTATACTATTACTAATACTTTTGTTCGAGAAATACAGCCTGAAGTCTTAACAAAGCAAAGATTTTTAAATGGAACGGACAGTACCTACGTACTTATTTAGAATATCTATATTTTGTATGCATATTTAGTTAAGAGCGGCCCCTTGGAAAATAAATATAAGTTGATACGAAATACATCACTACAGGTAGGTAGGTAGATAATGCTTTGACAAAATATTTAGTTTAATCACGAGCTTCCGCCATTGACTTCCGGATATAAAATTTTGACAGTGACATAAAAGGAAGTACCCTCTAGTAGTTATATGCATGACACGTGACTTTGGCATCTCCCGTTACATGATTAATTAATATGCAGATAGTTAAATGTACCTACAATATGTGACAGAAGGATTGCGATACTACCTACCAATAGAAATACAACGATAAAATTGCACAGTTCATTATGAGAGTTCACGTGGATCTCAGATAACGTCTTCGTGGCACGTCAAGTTAAATATTTTCATAGCATTTTTTTTAATTACTCCATAATTATGTGTCATAGAGAAATAAATCTATTATATGCTTGAAGAGTGCATAAAATCGAAATGAATGACCGATAAACCTTTTTCATTTCAAGTCAGGTTTGTTCGTAAAATGCAAAATATATTTTGGGTTTCCGATTATTGAAATCACGTATAACGTATAATAAACCTTTTTTAATAACGCACGCGATAATTAGGTACCTACCTACTCTTTCTAATACGTATAACATTCATAGTGCATTATATAGTCTTCTTAATGTTTATTTTTTTTTTCAATAATAGATTAAAGGCTTGTTTTTTCTTTCTACGTTTATTTTATTCCTCTCCAGGACGACCGTCTCGTCTGGTGAAGGCCTTTTCAACTGGTGAAGGCCTTTTCAACTGGTGAAGGCCTATTCAACTGGTGAAAGCCTTTTCAACTAGTGAAGGCCTATTCAACTGGTGAAGGCCTATTCAACTGGTGAAGGCCTTTTCAACTGGTGACCAGTTTATTAGTGCATATTTATTTATTAAACTTCTTGTAAATAATATTAAAAAAATATAATGCACACTGGCGGGCTTATTGCCATTAGGTAATTTCTTCTAACTAACCAGATTACAAAGTATGACAAAATTGTATATGTACCTACGTCAACAAAAGAATGAAAGCGAGAAAAAAAATAAAGAAAATCAATGTGTCCAGTGTCTATGGTAGATCATTCTTATATTAGTTTCGTCAGGAATTCATCGTTCATTATTCATTCGATGAGGCCAATAGAGCACTTCCATTAATTTTAGTAATGGGTATTTATTTTTTCGCACATCCACGTCTGTTATAGTAATTAATACAAAAGAAAAAAATATGTTAAAGAAAAATAAGACTTGAGGAGAAGTACTTATGAATATTGTAGGACTCGACAAACAAGAGATTTCGGGTGACAATTTTATAAAGCGTTGTTAAAAATCTGTGGATGCAAAGGTCAGGGAAAAAATGACACGTAGGTAATTCCCTGCACAACGTCGAAAGCTAATTTTATTGGTTAACTAATTTTGGAACTAATTTTATTGGTTAATACAAATTAGAGTCTTTTCTGCACTAAAATTGGTCTATGCACATGTTATGTCAGCGGCAATCTATCGTTGGGCGAGGTATACATAGTCACAGACAAAAAAAAGTCAAAAAGAAGTTTCAAAAAGTGAATAAAAAAATCAGATCTAATTGAACGATATTGTTTAAGTAATTAGGTATCTCAAATTGTGATATAAATCTATACAAACGAAGCAAATGTGCAAGTAGAAAGACCAAAAATGCCTTGACAGGAAATACGAACCGTCTTTGTTCATCTGTTACCCTTGCATTGAGCTCACTTTTCGTTTCTCCTTTTTCTCTGAATTTAATAATAATTTAGAAATAAATTGATAAAAAATAAAATAGAGGAGTAAGAAAAAAAATACAAAAAGAAAAGAGAGTAAAAAAAATAATAAAATTAACACTGATCATAGCAACGAGGAAAAGGAAGAGGTTACGGTGGATATAAAAGGAATTCAGGAAATATTTGACAGATAAAGTTTTTTAGTTTACCTACCTTTATATATTTGAATGGATTGAGATGACGTTACTTCATCACATAGGCCATTCCATAGTCTAGCTGATTGTACTTGAAAAGAGGGGCTGGAAACTTCTTTATTGTGAATGGGGACAGATATTTAGTACGTTCAGCAGATCGAAGGGGTAGACCGTGACTTGAAAAGAAAATGACGTTAGTTTTTAAATAACGTCGTGGTACATAATATAAGGACATCCAATTGTTGGTGATGGGCAAGATTGAGGGATGGCGTGCACTTGGTCTTGTAGGATAGAAGGTAGACATCCGAGAATTGACTGTAGTGAGGAGTGTGGAGGATCTGTCCCGGATGGCGTTGTACCGAGAGGCCTTCGCTCAAATGATAGATGACGTCGGGGAAACCTGATATTGCACAAGAAGAGTACAATTTATATAAGAAAGGATTGATAGAGAGACGGATTCAATAGGGGAAAAATTCACCAGCACGCAAATATTGAATTCCTTCCTTATTTATCTCCGTTTAGAGCTCAATTGAAAATTTTGTATAATTATAAATTACTGTGGATATATATAAAAAGAAAATTAGGATTGAAATAACTGAAATACCTACCTCCTACATCTAATGAATACAACCTCAACTGTACCTAGATAGTTTCTTTGACATATTTATTTCGCCTGACTAAGAAAATATACAGTGCGGACAGCAATGGAATGAGAGGTCGGGGACGCCCAAGAAAGGGATGGCACGACCATGTGAACTATATTCTGTAAGACGGAAATATTAGAAGTATGACCAAAAGACGAACATGTATGAGAAGATGCATGAATGTGGACGAGGCGAGGGATGTATGTAAAAAAATTTTTCTTTGTATTTCATAAAATATGTTTAATTTTATTTTGTATACCTTCTCGGGTAACTCACAGGTAATATGTAAAATTAATTTAAACATTACCTTAAAACAAGTTGCCACATTTGCATACTTATGATATTTATCTTCTCGCAGATCCAGATTAAAAAAAACAATGTTAAAAACGGTGTCTCTGTTGAAAATCGAATCCGGGACCATTGGCTTAAGTTACAGATATCAAACCAACTAAGCAATGAAGGTCGACAAATTGTGACTATGTTATCCTAAAAACTTTTTCGAATTAATTGAAAGATGATTTTCATCGTGTAAATTACAACACAAAATATAATAATATTCAAATTAATATAAACAAACATAGTAAATAGGTAACTATTAAAATCTAATGAACAAAATAAAATATATAAAGCTACACTTACTTACACAAATAAAATACTTAGGTACTCATTGCAAATTATGTAAACAATATAAAAAAATTCGTAACAAAAATTACCTAAATATTATTTACAAAAGACAACATCCGCAATAGGTATGTCGATAAAAATACTTTAAGTATAAACAAATTTAATAAAATACTAAGTATTTTATTAACTTTGTTTCTTTCCACTCTGTTTTTTTTCTACTATAGTTTCATGAATGACCGTTTTCTTCTTCATCTGAATTAGTTCTTGCGTTACAAAAAAAAATTCTTCTTCACTTCATAGATGGCGATGGATCCAGCTTATTCTCAAGCGAAAATATTTTCATGATTAATAAAAATACTTTAAAAAAAATAAATTGATAGGGAACTAAGAAGGCATAATTGGTGAATATTGCGCAAGCGCATAAAGTGCTCAATGAGCTCTGATTTAGTGCCTTGAATTCCTGGTTCTCTTATATGAGATAATGGTCGGCTTTTATAAAGATTTCCTATTTCTGCAATAAAGGTCTCTTGGTCGGCCTTCGTGGCTCAGTTGGTTGGGTAAGTATCTGTCTGCTGATCCAAAGGTCCTCGGTTCTATTCCCGGTGGAAACACAGTTTTTAATTGTGTTTTCAGTCTGGATCTGTCAGACGATTATTATCGTAAGTCTCCAGAATGTGGCTACTTGTTATTGGGCACATGTTAAATTAATATTTGACATAGTACACGTTAGTTCCCGAGAGATAATAAATAAATACATAAATATTCCAACTTCGTCTCTATTGAGATGTTGAAAAATTGTTATCAAAATTTCTTGAGTCAATAGCAATAAAACGAAAACAGCACAGGTAATGAAACAATGTTAATATAAAATATATTTTTTAAATATTCAATTTTTAAGGATGTATGAACAATATTAAAAGATTTCATTAATTTTTCATAATTAATGCTGGTATTTTCTTTTAGTTTGAAAGCAAATTATGTTGTTTCACTGACTCTTCGCAGTCGAGAGTAATTTAAAATACATATTAAATGTGTTAATATTACGTATATAATATTCAGAAATGAATTATTTTTTGAAATACTTAAATACTTTTAATTATTTTTTTTATATTTTTTTTTGAAATACCTACTTTTTGATGATGAAATAATTTTTTGAAAGGTAGAGAATTAAACTTTGTAACAGAGTTTCGAAGGTTTCTCTCAATCAATGTATGTAATTTACAGTACTTAATTCGCTAATGAAACAAATATTTGAGTTAATTGAATTAGAAACAAAACTAGTCAAATATTCGCAGCTTGGTAAATAAATTAGCGAACATTTAGTTGCGTAGGAAGGAAAATGTAAATTAGACTAGAGAAATAAGTAGGTATGTATGTAGTTAGTAAATAGTTATGTTCAATATGCGATATATAAGCGCACGTTACTAATCAAAGAAGGAGGGATTTTAGCTCGCCTTATTAGGACAAGATTGCCATATTTGTAATCGCGGGATTCTAAATATGGCATGAGGGGCCGGGCTACGACGTCGTGTGATATCAATGTGCGGGACTAACCAAATTAAAATAATAATATTATCTTATTATACCTCCAAAAAGTCCCTATATTCCTATCTCTGTTTAGCTAAAATAAGATCAGTCTGGTCAAATGGAACTCTTATTTCTTATTTTCATCCAAATGTTTCAAAGAACTTTTCAATAAGTTTTACCAAACTATTTTCCTTCCACATTATTATACTCAGCATAGGTAAGTTCTTGTGTCAGGTTACGTGATTTTCATAACAATCAATACACATTTTTATATGTCGTCCTTTTCTTTCACTTAATACGAGTTACAGGCGCAGAGCGAGATGGCTGCGTAGCGTGTGTCTGCACTCAGTCCCGACCGATGGCGTAAGTAAACTGAAGTTAGTCGCGCACGGACCTTCCGTGGAGATAGTGCTGTTGTAAGTGTATACGCGTTCGCTCGACTGTTTCAAAACGTAAACATTTCGCGTGTTCACAGTTTGTGTAACTATATTTACTGTGGCGTACTGTGAAGTGATAATGGACGGTCCCGGAGGAGCGCGGGACACCAGGTTCAACCTGGGCTACAACATGAGCCTCCTTAGCGGGGAGTCTCCGCCGGAGATTTACGGGAATCCTAACGTCACCCTGGGACGGCCGCCCAGCGCCCTGGCTCAACAGATGGGCAGAGGCTCTCTGTTGCAGGGGGGCTGCGCCCTCCCACGGGGATTGAAACGGCCGGGAAGTGACCAGTGCTACGACGATCGCGCTATGAGCTCTCAAGGACTCGGCATGGAACAGTGCATCGTTCCCGAAATTGCAGATGACAATTATACCTCTATGCAGCCGAAGAAATCCCCTCCTTCGAACGGGAAAAAGACTAAAGGACGTGTGAAAATCAAAATGGAATATATAGACAATAAACTAAGGAGATACACGACGTTTTCCAAACGAAAGACAGGAATTATGAAAAAGGTGGGTAACCTAACACGACTCAGCTGTCAAACTTTTGCCGGGTCGTCTGTCTCGTTCGTTGTCGTCGGCGTAGTGTGTACGGGAGCGAGACACCGCTCGTCTGCGGAATTACGGATGTTTGCATCTGCGTTTTGTCGGTTGTGTGTTCCGATTGTTTTGGCATTATTCCATATTTACTGACCGATTTACAGTGGCTGGATGCGTGAAGTGTGTGAAAGTGTGGATTAGTGTCGTTATAAAGTTGGTCTTCTTAATTTCTCTCGAGGAACGAGCGTCTTCCCGCAAAGTTTGACAGTTCTCATTTAGATGCCCCTCCCCGCTCCCCTCTCGTCCCGCCGTATCGCATGGGAACCATGCGCTCGCTTTTTTGACAGCAAATGTTCGTAAATTTTGAAAAAGGAACACAAATGCGACATTGTTTATTGATTTATGTTGGTAAAGTGGATGTTTGTGTTGAAACGAATATAGTTTAATGATAACATTTAGCTGGAATATACCTGTAATACGTAAACGTTAGTTATGTTGACAGATGTGAGGTTATTTTTTGCTGAACATTGTGTAGAAACTTCTTGGCGTTTTTGTGATGGCCAACGGACGGACGGACGGAATGATTTAAGATCACCGTGAAGTAATTACTAACATCAACCATGTTATTTTTATCGTTTAATTAACTCTGATATACATCCATAGGCCCGTTATCACAGGTAAACCTAACACTGGTACGGTTAATTGTGTATATTGATTGAGCAATAATTATGCACTTGAGTGTAAAAAAAAAACATTTATTGAAAATAATAATATTCGGCTTTTTCACTTGACCAATATTAAAATTACCTAGAAACAAATATAATTTTGACAGTACAAAAAATCTAACGTGAAAATAATTATACAAATTTACCGGAAAATAAATGAAGTGAATTTACAATTTCGTCAACTAAAAAAAATACCATTAAATAATAATGTCAGTAAGTGGCATAAGATAATCTAATCGATCCGTAATTCTAAATTTTCGTTGAATAACTACTTAAATGATGTTTTGTTTAACATAAAAATCGAGAAATCTATAAGTTCGATGAGGACCACCTCAGAACCTGATTCTTTTATACTAGTTATGTCAAATGTATCTGGACGGTTTGATTATTCTCATTTGAAAATAATACTAACACCTTTTTTACACAATAATTTACAATTTAGAATGCCGCGTATAGAAATACATAGTTAATATTTACTTATAAATATTTTAAATTTATCTTTATTCACATACTTACAACAGATATTATCATAAGAAGCGTTATTAAATAAAGTCCTAAAAGATTAATAAAATCTAAATAAAATTTTATACTTAAGTATATAAGTTTGTAAGTAGGTATGTACTAGTTTTATTTTCCCAGTTTATTATTTAATATTTTTGTTGATTATGTTCATGATTAATCAGTGTTGCTATCGTTATCTACATTTTCCTCAACATATAAACATACATAAATATTCTATTAGGCATTAAAATAATATACCTAGCTGTCACAATATCCATATTTTTTTATTTATTTATTACAATGCAAAAACTACATATATTAAAAAAAACAATATAATACATACAATACATAATCTTATACAACAACAGACAAAATTTGCAATTGTTAAATATATTAAATAGTTTAAATTAAATTATTTGAAAGAACCTTTAAAAGGTTTATATCTTGATTCATATAATATAGCTTCTGTAAATTTGTAATGTAAATTGTTGGTTCTGTAAATCAATAAAATAAAATACCTATCTAGAGTTAAATGAAACATAATTTAAATGCGTGTATTTGCATATTTTTTAAATAATAATTTAAGTATATTATTGTGTTTATTTATATTTAAAAAGTAGATACCTATTTATATTTAAATATTTACTTGGAACTACTCAATAAAATGGTAGTTATTATTTAAACCATGTTGGTATAATACATATGTTTAGGTACCTACTGGGCATTTTTAAATCAAACAAAATATATTTTGGATCTACGTGTAATATTTTCGTAGTATCAGTATGACTGCTTCGGCTGAGTAGCCCCTTATCAACAGGTATAGTCAGCCGAAACGGTCGTCCTGATACTAGAAAATCAATATGTTGAACCAAAATCAATTATTTTAAAAATTCTACACCGTTTTATTTTAAAAATTCTACACCGTAAATACAGTCAGTATTGACAATTTAAAAAGTATATAATTAGTTTCTTTTTGGGGGTTAAATTAATATATTTTATAAATTTGATTGTATATTATTTAAATAAATCACTTTCAATATACCTACATGATTTAGATGGGTGGTGGCAGATCGGTTAGCGCGCTGGGTTAGTAATCAAGTGGTCGCGAGTTCGAATCCTGCCGCGACCGATTTCGTTCACCTATAGCACAAGCATTTATACTTAGTTTAGGGAATATATGACGATGTATATGTACCTACTTGTTCCAAGGACATATTCATTCTTTAAAAAAAATATGCAAAATATTTCTGGACATAAATGATATAGGTACATTTTTTAATTTTTCGACCCCGTTGAAAGAATGAATATTGAATAAGGTTGAAGAGGTGGCAGGAGACAAAATAAAATAAACATTAAAAGATGAGGATAGTTAAAGAGCATGATGTATGATAATATGCAACGATAATGGCGGGATAATATAGATGATAATATAATATCTTTAGAGGTCATAGAACTCCATATGATAATTATATCCATGATATGGGTAATCACGAGGGTTTTGATTTCGCCGGTTGGACCAGTCTTGCCCCCCAGGATAGTGAGAAATATCGTTTTTTTCTGCCTATATCGCAAAAGGTACGACAGGATGGTGTACATGTATGTATGTATATAGCTATTTTTGAAGTAATCAGTTCCTGGCGGCTGAATAAAAAAAAACCTATATAAATAGATTGGAAACATAAATCAGTAATAATGAATTCATGTAGAATCGTTAGAGATTTTTTAAACATTAATGATCGGGAATCAGTAGGGTTGATAGGTAGTATAGAGACCTCCTCGAAGCCTAATCCTTTGTTAAATATCTGGATGGGTGAATTATACCCAATTGAAGGTGGCTTGATCGGTGCGTTTGTTGCATTTTATTTTGATCTATTAAATAATTTACAATTTACGCATTGATCTACTAATTCTTTTGAGGAAGTGTATAATGGTAATAATAATAATTGAGAGTTATTTGTAGTTCTTTATTGCTATTAATATCATTAGTAAAAAAAGTAGGTACGTGTAAAAATAAGATATATTTATTTTTTTCTTTTAATTTTTGTACAATGTACCTATTATATTTAATGGATGTAATGAAAAGGTAGTTGTTTTGTCCGTTTATCTACTTTTAGATTTGTATGGTAACCAATGTAACTAAAATTAGTTATTAAAATATTTTTTAAGTAGTATTTAAAAAAGAAAATATTCGTTCTCTGAAAGAGTTCTAAATATGATGGAGAGATAGAGAGTTACTGACCATTGTCAAGACGCAAAGCCGCATATTTTGGCCACATATTGCGTTGTGATAGATTTGCCCTTCTAGAAAGATAGAAAGAAGACGGAGTATGTGGTGTAAAAGAATATCATGTCTTAAAAATCTCAGGCAGTGGTTCGAGATTCTGGATGCGGCGTCACTCGTTGGCGCAAGATCAGGATGAGTTTGGTGTGATGGTCGCCAACCTCTTTTAGGAACGGCAAAAGAAGAAGACGATTCTTTCTATGGCAATTAACAATTACTGTGTCAAGTATTAATTTAACATGTACCTTATAATATGTTGCCGCATTTCGGTTGTGTATGATATAAATAATCTCACAAGTTCTATCCGAAAAAAATATTAGTGAACAGTGGGTATTTAACCTGGGACCGTTGTTTCTTGAGTCAAATATATAACTAACGAAGCCATGAAGGCCGATAATAGTGTAGGTATATTTTAGAAAGGTAATTAATCTTTTATTACAGTCTAAAATTAGGATGCTACGTTCTCAAAAATCTACCCACTATAGAAAAATTTAAAAATATTTTTATTTAGATTTTTTTAAATTTAAATTACTCAAATGGTAGAGATGTATTATACATACTATGAATTGCTTCGTTATTAGGGTTTCTCAGTTCCCGGATTTTTTACGATCCCGGGACCTGGGAATAAAAAAAAATCGGATATCTACAATACCAACTGTGCTATGGTCGACCGCCATGGCACATTTGGTAAGCCGTTTGGTTTCTGTGCGGGCGTCCTGGGTTCGATCCCCAGCAGAGGAGAAATTGTATTAAATTTATTTCTCACGCAAATATTGCTTCTCTGGGCTGGAAATACTGGTGAGTTGGACGAAATTGCCATATGGCAATAAGCTCGCCATTTGCGCAGGGTGTAAGAAAGTGTTTATTATTATTTTTATCATTATTAAAAATGCATTATTTCTTTTAAAAGACGCTCCGCGGACCTTCAAAGGTTGTACGGAAGCACAAAATAAAAAAAAACTTTTTCCCCAAAATATTTTTTATTCACTTAAAATTCAACAACTTAAATAAAATTCTTCGAAATCGTTTGCTTATTACTTAGCAAAATAGGCATTTGAACATGTTAACGCCTTATCAGAAACCAGAAAATTGACATTTCTATAATTTTTTACCATTTTAATAAATAATTTTAACAACGTTGCTGATGATGGATGAGAGTCCGAAAACAGTAGAAGTAAAACAGGACGTTTTTCACCACTAGGTACTATGGAATGTTTTCATGATTTTCAAGCGGTTTTTTAAACGAATTCCTCAATAAGTATCATGTAGAGAGTGCATACTACGAGTCTTGTCGTGATGTTTTTGTGTGTATTGCCATACCATCACGCCATTTCCCTATTTGGGGTAAGCACTAAGAGCCGAACGCCAGACTCCTCTCTCTCGGCATACATTTCTCGCTTCATTCACGTCCATGTTTGTACAGCTGGTTAGTTTTTCTTTGACAGCGGTTTATTTTTCTTCAATGAATTCATCATTTCTTAAAAGTCTCAATATGCTCTCACGTTCCGTTGTAAGATGCATTAGGTAGGCTTCATCCTTGAATGAAGGCACTTCTTCTTCTTCTTCTTCCTCAGCCATCTCTCCACTGCTGGATGTAGGCCTCTTCTAAAAACTTCCACTCGTCTTTTTTTTGGGCTTTTTGAACCCATCTGTTTCCATCGACAGGGACAATTATATCGGCCCACCTTTTCTGGGGCCGGCCTATTCCCCTTTTCATATCCCATGGTCTCCAATTTAGTATTCTGGGTGCCCATCTGTCCGTACCCTGTCTGGCAACATGACCTGCCCATTGCCATTTAAGTTTTGCAATTCGATCCATGACATCAACAACTTTTGTCTGGCGTCTGATTTCTTCATTTCTAATTCTATCTCTTACAGCCAGTTTCATAAAAAGCAGCAAAAGGACCCTTTAGTTAAAGGTTCTTTAAAAATTTAAAGTCGCCTTTAAGTCGTTGCGTTTCATAAATAATAATGCCGCGTACTTTAGTAAAAGGCAGAAATGTCACCAAAATACCTGAAAGTTGGCTATATTGCTATCAAAATCTATGGAAACATAGCTCATAGCATAGGTAAATCTTTCTGTTTACTACCATATAATATGTTATTTCTGTCATTGAATTGATCATTGATGTATAGGACATGTTTATGGAACAAAATCTATCAAAAAATTCTCCTTAATTCTACTTTTCCAAGTGGTCGATTTTTTTCCTATATACTTTTCACTGCTGTATCACAGTACGCATCTTCTAAATAACTCATTTTGAAAACATAATTTTTTTTATATTATTTATAAAAAAATGTTTAAATAATAACAAAACTATTGAATATTAGTAAGTAATATGCACATGATCGTCAACATTCAATTGACAATATTGACATCAACAAGAACTGACTTGAACATTATGTCATATTGCAGCACACTCTGGTGGCAAACAAATGAACTGCTCTTAAAGAAGACTTTAGTGACTAAAGTACGAAGACACTGGACTTTAAATCAAAGTGAACTTTAAGTGACATTTTGTTGTTATGAAACGCAATTTATTTTAAAGTCGACATTAAGTCTCCTTTAATTTTTATGAAACTGGCCATTAGACTTACGCCTATCATTTGCCTTTCCATGGAATGAGGGCACTGAGAGTCTATAATTTAGCAGGCGGGGTTTGTTGGGGGGAGCCCATCCGGCAAACTCCGAGCCCGCCTGCGTAAAAAGATTTGCAAGTAAGTGCGGGTAAAGAGGTGCTAACGCGCCTGAGATACCTGGGTAAGCGGTGGGTGACTTTCAGTGTATATACTTATGATGTACAACGAGTGGTCGTATAGATTATTATTATGTGTGAGGTTTTTGATATATGGACTATATTGAGTTTTTTGTAGGTACCTACTCTATAATGTGTGTACAATATACATAAAATTCAAATACACCGAAAATATACTAAGTACACATCACCAAAATTATAAATATAATGATATTTTTCTGTAAAAAAAAAACGCATTTAAACTCGAAGTCACTTCACCAACATTATAACTATAAGTACATATATTTTACAGTAAAAAAACGTATTTAAAGTAGAAGTACACTTCACCGACATTATAACTATAAGTATATTGTTCAGTAAAAAAACGCATTTAAAATCACAAGATGAATAAATCACAAGATCAATTAAAATATTTACACAGCTCAAAAATTTTTCGTTTTAGTTTGATGTGGCGGTTTTGTTTCTCTAATTTATCGAAAAAGGGATACAGAAGTCTGGGAGGTACTTGGAAGCCATTTCTTATCTGTCGTTCCTACTAAACCTTAACAATACCATTTTTTTTAGTTTGTATTTTTCTCTACTTATCATCGTTTTTATTGTTCGTTCGAACAGTCCATTAATTTGAATTATCTTAGTTGTGGATTTATTCAATATATTTTTTGTGCTGCATTCCTTAGGATCAACAAAAAATAACATCGTTGCATTTTTATGCGAAATAAATTGTTTATAATGCAATATTTACATGAATAATGCATAATATGTATGTTCCTTGTGATTTATAAAAAAAAAAGAATGTTAATGTCTCACTGTTGAGGTCGCAGAGAGAACCGAACGCCATGATTTTATATCTTGGGACGTTTTGTCTGCTTCGATCTATGTTTGTATCCTCACAATCGTAAGGATATAAAGTGGAGAGTTAGGATTGTAGATTATCAACAAGTATCATGCTGAGATTGTATTCTGAAATTAACATTACAATGTATATATGTGTGACTGTGTGTGTGCTGTGTACTTTGAGCTATGTACTATGTACGGCGTGTTTATTTTACTTTATCGGTTATAGACTAAAATACTCATTCGATTATTTGCATATTTATATATATAATACTCGCTTAGCACCATTAGATTTTGAATGATAGCTGATCAGTGCTCTTCATTTTTTTAACTGTCAAATATTTCAAAGTGACCCCAAGCTCAGCAAACTTAAAATTTGATATTTTTATTTTCAAATTGCTAAAAAGGCACATCACTTTCATAAAATGACATTGAAGAATTATCAAGTTTTTAAAATAAATTATATAACAACCTCATTTCATGAAAATGTTGAAAATTTTCCATTCAAAATTTGAATACTATGTAGAGTGATTTGGTAGTGAGGAGTATAGCGTTGGCCACAACCCACTCGTTTAATACGTTAATGGACAATATACTGGCGCTGTTCATTTTACTAGACGTTCAGAGTTGACAGTATTTAATTTCTTTTCTTCTTTTTTATATTTAATTATTATTTTTATATTTATGGAAAGTATTTAACTAAAAGTAACATAAATCCACCACCAATTTTCACCAAACGTAAAATATGTACTTCCATATTTGTACATATTTATGTGCAAGTCAAAAAATATTTAGTTGCAGTTCAAAATGCCCTTATAATCAAATAATTTCGTAAATAAGTTTTTTTTTAAATATACATACTTACGTTCTCAGTGCTTAGAGTATAGGTGAACGAATTTGTCGAAGCAGGATTCGAACTCGTGATCACTGGATTACTTAACCGCTCTGCAACAGAGAAAGAAAGTTTTCACACGTAAAAATAAATCGCAATTTAAAATACTTCAGGTATTATTGTTTACTTTGTAGTAGGAGATACAAAATTGTTCAATTTTATTAAAATATCAAATGAATTTAGCTGAAATATTTTTAACACGATTCGAGAATACACAAATTCTGCAAGTTTCAGAGCTCTAACTGGTCGGGAAGTAGATCAAAATCGATTTTAAAATTCCAGTATTTTGCATTTACTATAATAACTCCTTTAGTGTTGAAAACGCGAATATGTAATATAAAGTAAAAAAATGAAAAAAAGTAGAAGTGGACTGTATTTTGCAGGTGTGATATGTAAGTTGCAACCACCGCAAGACGGCAAGACAAAGGAAGGATATATAATGGAAAACTCACTTGATTCTTGGTCCTCTCCCTTGAAGGATGATCACAACTTGTCACTATTCACTTGAATCTCACACACGCACGCGGTGATAACATATATGATGCGTTAAGTGATTGAGGAGCGGAAAATAGAAGAGATATGGATGGACATCACAGAGGCGGGATTCTCGTTCTTTTTTAGCTATCCATAATGCCTTAAAATCCATAAGATCTTTAAAATCCTTAAAGTTATAGAAAACGCGATTCTCATTTCAATTTGTAGTGATAGTAAAAGGGATACTATCCCTCGCAGGTATCCATATCGTAGCGCTGGCATTAGAGGTGTCACTAACGCTTAGCGCTATCCATAACATCGATCTGTCACTTCACTGACATTTCAATATTATTTCAATCATTTACACACGTTCATAATTTCAAATATAAAAATAATTTATACACTATAATATTCAATAACATCCTAGAGTAAACTCGTATCTTGAAGAGAGTTGTAAATAACGTGATAAAAAAAACAAAGCATCTAATGATAAATAAAGGAAAAAAATCACTGTACAAATGAACAATAATAATAAAAATGCAAAAACAATAAATTGTATGTAAAAATGCAAAATACATAATTAAGATGAATAAAAAGAATGTAAAACCAATTAGAATACATTCAATGTCTTCAAATACTTAATATTTATTTAAAATAAATCCTTTATCACATGCATTTACTGATAAAAATATGGATACTATCCATAGAATCCTTACATCATTCTGTATGGACACCTATCACTCACGTGAGAACAAGAATCGCATTTATTGACATAGCATTCTTTCGCAAGCGCTAGTAGCCATAATTTCCTATCCATAACAACAGTTAAGGATTTAAACGAGAATCGCGCCCCAGGACGCGGTTTGAAAGGAGACTGATTTTGGGTGTAGGGTGGGCATCAGTTGCAACAATATTATATGTCATTTGATATAAAAAATGCGACAATAATTATAATGACATATTGGCGTCAACGGGTGTTTTTGTGTTGGCAAATTGCTTAGTTGACAATCTGCCTAATTTAGTTCTACGGAGTTGCTAACATTTTAAATATTTCGCTACTTTGTTAATTTACTTTGAGACTGGTTTAATAAATCAAATAAAAACTCATTTTATTGTCTTTGGTGGTGTGTTAATTATAATTTTTGTTATTATTACTTTGTGACGAATACTGCAGAATTAATTTATCCATCTTGGTGTTTTAGTTACATGTTGTCACGTCTGGCAAATTTTAGTTTATTACATCTGACAACACTAAAAAATCTTAGCAACACAAAAACACGAAAGGAGTTATATTATAGTGATCAGGGACGGAGCCATCATAGGTTCAAACGGTGCAGTTGTGCCAGGCATTGGGGCGCTTAATATAACAAAAAAGATTCAAAAAATATATAAAAAAGACCAAAAATATACACATAAAAATCCCAAAATATTACTATTCTAAAACAACCAAATCTAGATGACATATAATTAACGCTATTTATTTGTTTACCATATATATGGCTCTTTCATATGGCGCTCTATTTTCCTTGCAAAAAAAAATGGAAATGTGGTGGGTGCAGATGCGTGACTGGGCTTATAGGTGGAGGGGCGCCATGGACTCGATTGGGAGGATCTATTGCACCAGGCGCCGAATAGGGTAGATCTGGCCCTTATAGTGATCGCATTATATACATAGACAGACTTGTGATGTTAATAAGAAGAAAGCAAAATTAAATATTAATTACTTTAAAAAATCTTTACTTGATTTTTATAATCATTTTTTTTGTTATTTTTTTAGCGTAAACATGATAAAATAAATCTAGGAATAGCTCTAGTGATAGAAAGCGTTCCAAATTTAAAATTATGAAATAATGCGGATGAATATTTTCCTTTGGTTGTTGGTAACATTGTTCAAGCAGTTGTGTTTGTGATGTGCCGTTTTATTTAGAGCCATACGCGTCAATTTCTAAATTTGAACTGTAAAGGCCGGACGGAATATATACCTACCTACATAACATATAATATGTGTACCTACAATATATTCTATATTCAAAATAGCTTAGCGTGGTTCTCTAACACTAACCGGTAGCACGCGGTTTCGTTATATTATGCTGAAATGAGATTATTTCATATCACTAACTATAACGATATAGTATTGTTATTATGACGTTTGTAAATATTACTAGTTGCATGTAACACATGAGATCCAACTGTCGATGACGATAGTACGCATAATTGAAGAATACGTACCAAAATATAAACACTTAAACACAAATTAATAAATATTTTAATATATTTTGTTTTCTATATAAAACATGTAGGTATGTATGTCAGGATAGGATAGTATGGAGGTCAGTCTGTTTTTCCTACCCAGAATATGTAAACAGCATGATGGTATGTATGTAGATTAAGATTAAGTATCAAACTATTGAGTAAGATATTGTGAAGTGTTTACTGCCTTACAAATTGTATGAATCGATGTCGTCACTAAATTATATTTTTATAAAAATTGTTATAAAAGTTTGAGATATACTACTACAATGTTCATTTTTTTATAGAAAATAAAATTTCGGCTTTATTCGATATTTATTAATACTTTGGAAATATAGGCATTTAAACACATAAATAATAAAAAAAATGTTTTTCTTAATCCATATGTATAACATATATGCTGTGAAGCCTCTAAGTTGGTGTTTTTTGACTTCAAAGTTGGAAAAACCGTGAAAAATATAGACCCTGCATACAAATCTCGCGTGTCTTGGCTTGATACTTTGTCGATATGTTAAGAGAATAAAATTCCCTTGAACAAAACGACAGTTGGATTATTTGAGAGAGTTATCTTAAACTGATATCAATTTCCTCTCCTAATCCATTTATTGATATGATTTATTTTTATTTTCTTTATTATTAATCCTCGTCTTGTATGACCTTTTTAAGTTTTTTCTAATAAATTATTGAGATTAAGTTACATAAAATTAGGTAAAAAAATGTAGATATGTAGGTACTCATCTAAAATCATCTTGGTACCTACTCCAAAAGGACCAATGGTCAAGGGTTGAGAAAACAAGCCCTCAGCAGGTTATTTTCAGCATGATCCTGTTGTGCTAACATGTTGCACGCAATGGTTTTATTTGTTATGCAAACAGTTCATTACACCATTTGTATGGCATGTGGCGAGCATGCCACAATATATTTCAACTAACCTGTGTTTGTAATTCAGAGATTATTTAGAATTTTAAATAAAATTCTACTCTGCCTGGAATCGATCCTGTGACACCGTACAGAAACCAAACGGTTTACCACTATGCCACTGCAGTAGCAGTTTTACAATTAACATCAACGTCTAAACAATTGACATTTAACATCAATAACATCACGTAGGTATTAACACGCTATTCTGCGGTTAGAACATACATATTCTTATTCAATAAGAGACAGAGGTACGTGTGATTTATTTGACTCATCTGTTTCATGAGTATGGATTATTCTGTTTAATTTCATATATAAATTATTAATTTTTACATATTATACGGCGTCAGTTTCATGATTGTTCTATTTAATTTCATACATAATTTTTATTTTCATATTATGTACCTTTGTGGCGTTTGTTTTACATTTCTTATGTGGCCAACTGTCGACCTTGACGTATGCAAGTGAAATTTGTACAAGGCAGAAGTCGCACGAAAGCAGGATATTTTTTTTTTTTTTGCATGTCTAAGTAGGGGACGCCAGCTATTAGGATTTGGGTCCATTTTACTCTTCCGAAGAAGCGCACTACGTAGCGTTGGGAGGGGTTTGCAATCTAGAAAAGAGTTTATTAATTCGGATTTTAAAAAGACCCGGGTTGTACGAAGGTGGAAACACAGAATTCGGAAGATCGTTCCACAGTCGGGCTGCTGTATTAATAAAGGAGTTCGAGAAGCGACTTGTTCGTATATGTTGAAGGTCCACTGTGAATGGGTGCTGCGATTGAGTGAAGCGAGTGACTCTGTTGCGAGTGGGTGGAGGAGGGACCAAAGATGCAAGTTCTTCTGAGCAATTCCCGTGGTAGTATCTATAGAATAAATATAAAATACTTAAAAATGCAGTTGAAATGAGATCGCTAAGAAAAAATTGTATTAGAACGATGCATGGCATGGTTAGAAATGAGGACATAAGGAAAGAATGTAAGTTGAAGAAATATGTCATTAATATAATGAAAGTTAACACATTTGGATGGTTTGGCCACACGGAAAGAATGAACGAAGAATGACGAAGAAAATGTACAAAGCTGAGAGGAATTGAATAAGGGGTTGGGGCGCCCAAAAAAAGGATGTCACGACCATGTGAATGAAGCTTGAACAACAGATGAACATGTACTAGACGAAACATGAATGTTGACGATGGATATGTGTCAAGATAGAAAAATGTAGTATGTTCTCTCAACCTACCCCGCGAGGAACATGGTGTGATGTATGTATGTATAAATGCATTTAACTGTTTTATTATTAAATAATTTGGAGAGTCTTCACTATAAAATTTAAGCATATAAATACTTATAGATTTGACTGTTTGTACTCTGAAAAACATATCAAATAAAATATTAAAAATTATTTTTACTTTAGTAATTATGCTGAATTAATTGATTACCATAATTTGGTAACTCTGACAAACCGCAGGACCCTAATTGATATTATATATTTGTTTAAGTTGGTCAACAATTTTGTGGATTCCCCAGACTTGTTGGAAAAAAATTGCTTTCACTGTCCTAGCAGAACAACCAGATATCCTAGCACTTTTCATATTCCTAATTGTAATAACAACTACACTCTGGGCAATGCTTTTGTGTACCGTCAGGGCCGGATAAACGTGTTTTTGCGCCCGCAGCAATATATTTGAAACCGCCCCCCACTCAACATTTTTTTGGAATTTTCAATGTAGAACAATTTAAAATTACTTACATCGGGTCTAAAATGACAAATCATTGACATTTTTTTACGTACACACCATCACACCGAGCCTCTTTCAGAGTACGCAAAGAGAACCGAGTGCCATTCCTGCGGATTTTTGATTTATGTAATTAACATTTTAGGATTTTAAGCGCCCTTTTTAAGACAACCGCCCTGAATTATTGTTCCTTATTGTTCTATGATTTAACCGGCCCTGTGTACCGTGCTTGCACGGTGTACAGTGCTTTCTTTAATACACTCGACATTTCTGCGAGCTCTCTCAGTGCGTTTAGGTCAGCTGTCTCCTATCTTTCCTAGTACTTTGATTTAATCAGCTGTATTATTTTAGTGTTTTTTTATGTACTAGTATACATTATTTGTAATTTTGTATCAATATTAATTATCCTATTGAATAATGCATGGAGTTTTCACTGATCCACTAATAAAGCAATGATACATTGTCTGTTTTATAAATTGTGTATATCTACCTACTGTATAACTCTCTATCGAACAATAAAAATAAAATAAAATTATATTGATATATCCACTCAATTAATCAAATCACTAAAATTACCTATCGTTAGGTGACCGGTCAAAGAGTCAAGACTTGTTGTTGAATCAATACAACATTATAATATGTATATTAGTATAAACATGTACCTATGTAGTTTTTAATGATGGAGATTTTTATGAATGAAAAGTCAAATAAGAGACTTGTCGAAAGTTGATTTCGAGCCGTGTGAGTCACTGCCGTGGCCTACCGACTTGTACGCCCACCAGCCTCTTGACTTCTTCATCAACTTAAGAGGGCATATAACGTTAAATCTAAATCGATTGAATGACTGTAAAAAAATGATATATTTAAACCGCCAAATCCACTATGAATTTACGTGTTATAAAACCTGCATAGTCAATCAAATGTGATTAGTTGCATTGGCGTTTCCTCATTTACTCGGCCAATACTGACATTATCGTCTTGAAATTAAAGACAGGAATAAATCATAGTATTGTCTACAGGTTGACAGTTCCAGATTCATAATGTTTGATAATTCTCCCGATTAAAAATAATTCCGAATGTACCCCCGAAATTTGCGGAATTCCCTCGTTATCCGTTTAATTTATTAGATGATAAACTATTTTTTAGAAAAAATATTCTTAAATATGATGTAAACACTTTGAATGTTTTAGATTTTTAAATGTCTTGATTTTTCAAAAATGGTATAATTCATATTGCCGCTTACGTCGTTCCCGTTTCGCGCTTTTTGGAACATTCAGTTTGATGTTATGCACTCTAAGAATACAAGAGATTTTTTCTCTTCAATATGCTATGGGGTTATTTTAAAAAGTGCTGTAAAAAGAGTATATTTAATCCTTTATTTAAGGGAATTATGTTAAAATTCAAAACTGTGTGCCAACCATTCACTAAATATTTTTTTAAAATATTGGGATATTTTTTTTCGAAACATGTTTATATTTAAGAAATTTGATTTTAAATCGCATTGCCGTAAGGTACCGGCTAAGAATAGTGCTTCTAATATTTTCTTACGAGCCGGGTAATCGAAAATACAAGGGGCAAAATGAAATCTCACATAGGTCAGTAACGAGGTTCACCACCCGTTATGAATGTTGTGCCTTCTTTTGTCCTTTACTGAAGTAGTTAATACCCGCACACCTGTCGCTGGAATTGTGAAATATGTCGTGATGGTACGAATGAATTAATGATTTCAAATTATTCTTAAATTCGATGTTAAGGAGAAGTCGCACTCTTAAACCTCCCCATACTTCCTCATACTTCCTTTATCCCGTCCGGACTGTTTTGTTCATCTCTTTCAAGAAACCAGTATAACAGTACCTACCTAACTATATAACACTCTTGTTAATTACTTACGTGCCGAATCAAAAGTCATATCGTTTGCATATTATATAGGTACTTACATATATTGTATATTTACATACTCACTGTACAAATCTCCCAGTAAAACAACACTTTACATAGGTTTATGTCTCAACACTGCGATTAGTATTATTATTTATTTTAATTATTACATATATGTTCTTATAGTTATAGGGCAGAATACTTCTTTTGTTATATTTGATTGGTTAGTTGATTCTATGTCATAATGAAACTATAACGATTGTTTTAATTCCATGTCATAATCAAACTAAAACAAGTGTTTTAATTCAATGTCAAAATGAAACTAAAACAAGTGTTTTTTCTATGTTATAATAAAACTAAAACATGTTTTTATTCTATGTCATAATGAAACTAAAATGTTTTAATTCTATGTCATAATGAAGCTAAAACAAGTGTTTTAATTCCATGTCATAATGAAGCTAAAACAAGTGTTTTAATTCCATGTCATAATGAAACTAAAACAAGTGTTTTATTTCTATGTCATGATGAAACTAAAACAAATGTTTTAATTATATGTCATTAGATTTTAAAGGATATATTATGATCACTGATTCTCAATTTTTTGAAACGTAAATTTTTTCAAAGTGACCCCCAAGTTCATGAAACTTCATATTTGATATTAATCATTTTCTCAAGTTTTCTTAATAAAATAGGTAAGTATATCAAATCAAACGTAATTTCACAAATTTCACAATTAACTCATTTCATGATACTGCTGAAAATTATCCTTACAAAATTTGAATACTTTGTTGAGTGACTTAGTAGTGAGGAGAATATAGCGGTGGCCACAACCCACTCGTTTTATTTTGTGCAGTTAACTGAATATGTTTTATGTATCCATTCAAAAACAGGATCGTCGAAATTTGATTTAATTTTTGATTCGTTAAAAGCTTTGAATTGATCTCGATGTATTTAGTGTATTGTGATTGTTATGTGAAACGAAATTTTCACCACAATTTACATACTTGTTAAGGTGAGTGTAAACTACAGTGTTTTATTATAATGTCACTAGACATGACACTTAATACAGTGTTATCGCCGGTGATTCAATCACACCACTTTGACTTGCATTATGTCCATAGATTTAGTGTTATGCACTCGCCTCTACTTATAATATAGCAGAGAGTTTGCTTATGATTTGTATACGGTGTAATCATTTTACTGTATAATGCTTAGTCAACACAGACAGACGTGCCTAGCTTCATTGGAGATTAGTCACCACTCACAAAAGTGTCAGAGTGTTTTCACGGGTGTTTATTTGTGTCGTTTATTTTGGTCCGTCCCTCGTTGCTCCTGGCTCGCGTATTGTCGGAGTCTTTTTATAAAAAAAATGTCGCGTCGGTGAGCGTTCTCACAGCAGCGATGTTTGTCGAAGGTTTGCTGTTGTGTGTATTGATTGAGCAAGTATGTATGTAGGTATTGTTATTGGTATTTGTAGCCCGTAGAGAAGGGCCGCGTGGGAAAACTGACCTAGGCGGTCCGGCCGCAGCCTCCGTGCGGCGTTAAGTACCGGAGATGTGTCAGATCTGGACCAGCGTGCTTTTATCTCGACTCCTCCACACTATGCGGTAATAATGTGCCTCGCAAAATGACCCGAGCGTTATATTTTCATATTAACAATTTATTTAAACGAATAAATAATAATTTATTTGTTGTAAACATTTGTCGATTTGTGAAGCGTTGCACAAAACTTCAACCACTATTTTTCAACAAAAATGCTCAGCTGTACTCATTTTATTTATTTATTTAACTTATTGTACATAATATAAACAAATATAATGCACACTGGCGGGCTAATTGCAATTAGGCAATTTCTTCCAACCAATCAGATTACAGAGTGACAGAATTATACATGTACATCAACAAAAAATGAAAGCTACAAAAGAACAAAGGAAATATACATAACTCCAAGATAAATAAAAAATAAAAAAAAAAAATAGCAAAAAAAATGATTGGGAAGGAACAAAAAGAGGAAATCTAGATTAGGTGTTAAAAGGTTTCTCCGTTACTCCATAGATGGCAATAGTAATAATGCATTACCTATTTTCAGGTAAAATGTTACACACTATTCAAATATATAGAACTTTCAAAATTACATCGATAAGGGAACTCAATAAGAAGGCATAATTGGTGAACGTTGCGCAAGCGCATAAAGTGATCACGTAAACCAGCCGATGACAGGTCGTAAGCCCTGTAGGTGCCTCGAGTTCTCGGTTCTTTTACAATATCCCTAATCCGTCTCTATTGAGATGCTGAAAAAATGTTTGTCAATAAAAATATCATTTGACTCCCGAAAGGGAAAAAAATCAAATGTTTGCGTATATGCAATTAAAAAAAGAATATTCGATTTAGGGATAAATATTACGTAGCAAAGGGAAGGAAGGAAAAGGAGAGGGATCAGGTATTTTCAGAGAGATATCCCTGTTTTAGTATTTTCTTGAAAATGGAAAGCGAGTTTGACGAAGTTATATCAGGACTCAAATTATTACAGAGTCTTGCTGAACGTACTTAAAAGGAAGAGCTGAAAAATTCAGTGTTGTGAATGGGGATAGTTAATGTAGTACGTTCAGCAGATCGAAGCGATAAGCGATATTATTTTGAAACGTTCAATGAAGACATCTTTTTGTTTAATTTCAATATTTATTTTCTAATTTTCACCACTAAATATGTTTCGGAGTACACACCTGGAAAGGGAACAATTATTCTACATTTTTTGAATTCTTATAATTGGTAAAATGGTCTATTTATCATCTTTAGATTAATTTGGTAAATTGACAAAAATCTTGTTGAGTTTGAAGTAAAAAGTTTTTGTGTAAAAAAATAGAAGAGCGTGTATGAGACGATGCACGGATGTGAATTAAGCGAGAAATGTATGTCAAGAGAGAGGAGTCTGGCGTTCGGTTCTCTCTGCCTACCCCAAATAGGGAAATGGCGTGATGGTATGGCATGGTTATTGAGTTTTATTGTTCTATAGATGTTGTATGTTAATGGTACATTAACTTCTTCGCGTTCCTGTTGTAGAGCTCGACAAGTGAGAGAATGTGGATGACAGTTTATTACATCATGGTCGCTCAGGGCAAGATCAGGGCAAGAGTGACACACAATACCTACACTTATATAACGTCGAACGTCAACTCTATTTAATGGTTGAATCCAATCACGTTGGGAATTAATTTGTTTACATGATGTAGGTACATATATTATGACGGGCATTTTAACCTGATTGATCTATTTTATGTGAGCTATGTGTTTGTTTTATCTGATGTTTATTGAAGTTGTGGTTAATTAGTTATTAGTTATTAGTACAAAGTATCTTGATTGTGTGCCTACCTAATGTATGTAGAGCGGAAACTATCATCACCCAGTTCATATAGTGTAGGTATTGTCACTGTAAAGTTGTAAACTGCTAGCCCTAGAACAGGGTTTCCTAGTTGGACAGCAATAATCTACTTGTTTGTATCATTGTAAAATATAGTGTGATTAAAAATAAATCATAGTATATCCCTGTACTATAATTGCTACCGACAAGGGTATAGTAGTAGTTGTATGAAATATGTGTCGTAAAAGCCAGTTGCAGACCAAAAGCTAAGCTAATTTAGTTAAGCTTAGCTCGCATAGCTGAGGTAATTTTTTTCATAATAGATCACATAGGGTGCGGTCTGCACATTTGTATGAAAAACGACCACAGCTATGCGAGCCATGCTAAACTAACTCAGCTTAGCTTTTGGTTACAAACTTTATAACGTTCCCAATGGAGTGGGACAATGACTGCGAAATTCCACTCATTATACCTAATTGGTTTATGCACAGGTGACGTCACCTGCATTATTTTGCTTGGCGAGCTCTACAGATGAATTGAGGGTGTATTTTTATACTCATGAATTTGATATTCATGTTCATTGCGTGAATGTGGTGGTCAGAATAAAATTATGCAAGTTTTATTTAAATTAATACTGGCTACTTATCTTTCTACATACATTTATTTCCTTTTGTTAGTTTATTTAACAACAATACTCTTATATTGGTGCAAGAGTTTATATTTCAGTATGTGTACATTTACCAGTTACCTACTTCATAATAATATTATTATTCTTTTCTCTTCAAGATCAAATAGTTAGAAAGAGAGTGCATCGCCATGATCTGCGGTCTCTTTCTATTCTTTTCTTTGCTGATAATATGGTCGTGCACTCTACCAACTGGTTCTAAAATATTTTTCCTTTGTTATATGTATTATTTGATGTCGTAGTAGAAAAAAGTTTTAAAACGTGTATTGAGCATATCAAACGATCCGTTTCTAAACTACCCATCAAGTATACTAATTCATATATATTTATTAAATAAAAAATATAGTAATTCAAGTATTTTTTATTAAAAGGATCCGAAATAAGTTCTGTAGGTATTAAATTTTTCAAATCTAAACTTATTTCGGTTCATTCGGTCCCCACTACCCCATGAGGATTAAGGCTATTTTTATTGCAGATTATCAACTAGTATCTGCTGAGATTGTATTCTGAAAGTTTCATCACAATGTTTCTGTGTGTGTGCTGTGTACTATGTGCTATATGCTATGTACTGCGTATTTATTCTACTTTATCGATTATATATTAAAGTACTGATTCGATTATTTTTTAATACTCGCTTATATCCCATTAGATTTTGATGGATATCTGATCAGTGTTTCTCATTTTTTAACTGTCAAATATTTAAAAGTGACTCACAGCTCAGGAAACTTAAAATTTGATATTTTTTTTTAAATTGTTAAAAAGGCACATCACTATCATAAAATGGCTTGAAGAATTTTCAAGTTTTGATAATAAAATATTTAAATCAAAAGAATTTAACAAACTCATTTCGTGAAAATGCTGGAAATTTTCCATACAAAATTTGAATAGGTACTTTATGGATTGACTTGGTAGTGATGAGTATATCGTTGGTCACAACCCGCCCTTTTTTTATATAATTAAAATGTTTTGGAGTAAAGTAGTAATAATATCTATGTCCGAATGTCGTATTAGTCGTTTCGTAATAAATTGTGTTGTGAGAAAATGTGATTGATTTTTCTTTTTAAAAATGTATAGAAAGTTTTTTTATGTATAATTGTGGTATGCTGAAAACAGAAAAATCCTTAATTATTGTACTGTCGGAATTTTTTTTAATAATGACATTAATTAACTTTTTGTTCCTTAATAAGTATTTAATTGAAATGTCTGTTTTTTGTTCATAATTTTGATAAATACAACATCTACTGTTAATTTCGTTGATCAAATCTAGATCAATTAAAAATAAATCAAAAATATTTCCAAATGAAATATCTAGCTTATTTTTTTTATTTAATAAATTTCTCTCCTTGGTATTGAATCTATGACGTTCGTCTTTGTCTGTGTCCCCCTTATAACTTTTGATCCATTCAATGCACAGAGCCTAAAATTTCAGAATATTCATTGTTTCGACGGTTACCTTGTGATATTCCATAATTCAATTTTATTATAATATTAAATTGCTATAACCACTTGAGTTGAGTCTAACGCGACTAGTTTCGGGAGAAACTGAACTCCCATCGACAGGCGAATTACAACTAACTAATGTTGGACGTTTGTATTAGGTACCTAAATTAGAGTGTCTCCACACTCTAATTTAGGTTGTAATTCGCCTGTCGATGGGAGTTCAATTTCTCCCGAAACTAGTCGCGTTAGACTCAACTCAAGTGGTTATAGCAATTTAATATTATAATAAAATTAAAATTTCAGCTTTCTATACTTAGGCTACGTTTCTTGAACAAAGATTAAAATAAAAGTATTAAAGATTAAAGTAAAAATACTTTGATTTCATAAAATTGTTCAATACTTTTGGTTGTTTCATTAAAATCTAATGCCGTTGAACAGCGAACATTTTGAACAATTTTATGAAATTAAAGTATTTTAACTATACTATTACTGATACTTTTGTTGAAACAACACAGCCTAAGAAGATAGATTTGGCGCGACGGTCTGTATTGAAATATGAACAAGATTCTATTTCTAATATTTTTGTCAAAAGTTTGAGAATTTTTGTTATATAGGTTGATAGGTATAGTCTAGAGATCAGGGCAGTCCAAGAGGCTCTCCGCCCCGCGCTGATTAACCGAGACCTCTGACCTTCTCTGGCATAATCCTGGCACAACGGACCATATGGTCGACTCACCGCTGCCGACCTACCAACCTACCTACCACATCTACCTTCATACGCCAACTTACTTATCTCTTACTGACTGTCGTACGTCGGAACATACATACATGCATACATTATATTGTTTTCTCATTTCTTGTACTTAGATCGGTAACAATCTAACTGGATTAAAAAAAATGTACATAATATGAACAAATATATTTATTTATTTATCTTCGTCATGTACATCAAATGCACACTGGCGGGCTTATTGCCATTAGGCAAACTCTTTCAACCAACCAGATTCCAAAGGAGTACAACGTAGTATATTATGTAATGTACAACAACAAAAAAGATGATGCTTGCGAGAGCAAATAAAAGAAAAGAAAAATACATTACAAGATAAAAATATATAAATAATTAATAGCCACAATGGATTAGGAAAGGATAAGGAGAGGAAATCGATAATTATACGATTCATCTTTATAGGAAGATCTTTTCGCCTCGACTTCATTCATTCATCACGGTATATCCCACAATGTGGTGTACCAGCGACAGGTGTGCGGGGTGCATTGCCTTACAAACAGGGAGCACAACACATGCGTGTATACCCACACTCGTCTCACCTAAAATGGTACAACTTTTGAAATCGGTGGTGAACCTTATTGCATGTATTTTCGATTACACAGCTCTTACGGGAACACTCGAAAATAATAATAGAAAAGATTGGAAGCACTATTCTATGTCGGTATTTCACAGTTAACTTTGAACTTTTCAACTAATAAATTTAAAAATAAGTAAAAGAGTATAATTTTTTCTCTTCATTATTTTAAGCATTTTCTTTTTTTATTATTTTTACCAATTTTCTTTTTTCATCACTTTTTGCATTTTCTCTCCTTTTATTATTTCTACCAATTTTCTTTTAAATAACAAATTAATTGACTATAATGCATGTGCGAGTTTTTTTATTGGGTTTGTTATTTATCTAAATTTGTGTTTATTATTATTATTATTTTTCTGTTTTTAAATAATAAAAATGTCCTTGAAACAAGTAAATATACATCCTCATACATTCCCTAAACTATTCATAAATGCTTCTACTAGGTTAATGAAATCGTTCATGGCAGGATTCGAACTCGCGACCATTGGATTACTAATCCAGCGCGCTAACCGCTCTGCGATCATGCACCCATATAAAATATTTATTAATTATTATTACATCTATTTGTAATATTTGTTAAATTTCTTTTAATATAAATAATGTTTCGATAAGTTTGTAATGTTCCTACGTAATATCACTCCATTAAAGAATGAACGTCATGCAGTCCATTCTTGGCATACCTACATTCTGTGGTTATTTTTGGTTCATACATTCATGCTATGATAAATATTCTTTTTTAATGAACTATGTACTATGTACATATACGTTAAAATTGCTTTAAGTCGTTGGGGTTAGTTGTAAGAGATTTCTTTATCCCAGCAAACCTACACTTGTACCTACATATTCTGTTTAAATAAATAAATGCATACTTTCCATCGCGTCTTACGGCTTACGGGGTAAGCAGAGAGTACCGATTTTATGCACTCTTTAAGCACATCGAAGATTCATTTCTCTACGATATAATAAAGTAATGTAATGTATTTAATGTATTTTAGTCTATCTCACTTAACATCTTCAAGAAAAGGCTAAAGCAAAAATACTTATCTGATAACACCTGATTACATCTTCTTCTCCTCTTCCTTTCCTTATCCTTTAGTTTTCCTATCATTGCTATGAATTGTTCTTATATGCTTTCTTCGTTGTTTTTTTTTTACTTTCCTTCTGCTATCTTTATTTATTTTGTAATGTGATTAACTTATTGCCATAGTACACATTGTTCTGTATATTTAACATTTACATACTCTAGTTTTTTGCCATTAGGCAATAACCCGTCAGTGTAGGTACTAATTATATTTACAAGAAGATTAAAATAAATAAATAAATAAATAATGTAGTAATTTAAAAAAAATGCCGTAAAAATGGATATTTTTAATATTTGCTTTAAAGGAATGTATGCGGAGTTTTTTTTAATTATTTGACGAACATTCACAAGAGAAACGTTGAAAATACTTATTTGGTACTAATTTACTGAAAGGTATTTTTTAATTTGAGATATTTTGTTTCAAAATGGGGTGTTTAGATTTTATTACTTACCCTCTTAAGAAATTCTTCCTTTGAAATCAGTTTTTTTGTTAATAATTGCCGCACATGTGGCAACGTTGTAATTGCTGAGTGAAGTATGAATTTTGTTTAGTTTCTTTTTGACCTTGACAATGCCAAGTCACCTTGGCGTAAACGTCCGGTCGTTATAATAAAAAAATATTGTGGAAAAATACTAATATATTTATTTATTAATTTTAAAATGGATTTCCACTATGTTAACACAAAAACTCTAGAATTATCAGTTTTTTTTTGTTATTATGTTGTGGACAGTTAAGTGTTGGTCACAACCCACTCGCTAAAAAGTTCTGTTGGTGAGGTAGTTTCAGTGCATGAGGTTATTTGAGTGATTTAACAATGAAGGTCCAACAAAATTGTTTATTAAAGTTGGGCATCCATCAGTATCGATATTGTCTGTTGTTTGGTGATTACTGATGCTGTGGTGCTATCCGAGCTATCAATAATATATAAAATTTATCCGAGATAAATTTTAAGTTTCCTGAATTTGGGTTTACTTTAAAATATTTGACAGTTGAAAAAAATTAGAAGCAAGGATCAGATATCCTTTAAAATCTTAGTGATTATTAATACAAATTTGAAATATTTTAAAAGATTTGAATGAGTACTTTAGTCGATAATCGATAATGTAGAATAAACACCCCGTACATAGTACACAGCATACACACAGAAACATTGTGATGAAACTTTCAGAAAACAATCTCAGCATGATACTAGTTGATAATCTGCAATTAAAAAATACATTAAAAATTGAGAATTCATAACTTGGGGTAGTGAGGAGTAAAATTGAATTGTATTAAAAACTAGGTATATAGTTTAAAAAGCGCAACAAATTCAACTATGAAAATATCAATAGTAAACAAAAGTTTCTACCGAATGGTTGTATTTTGATGCATTTGTCGACCTTCGTGACTTAGTTGGTTACGTATCTGACTGCTGATTTCAGTGTCCCGGGTTCGATTCCCGGTGGAGGCACACTTTTTAATTGTGTTTTCAGTCTGGATCTGTGAGACGATTAATATCGCAAGTGTCCAGAATGTGGCAACTCTTTATTGGGTGCGTGTTAAATAATTATTTGACACAGTACCTACATGTTAGTTGCCCGAAAAGGTACCTACATAAATAAAAATAAAATAAAATAAAATAACTATAAACTTCATAACCATTTCCAATAGAGGGAGACATCAGGGAGACGTCAGGGAGACATCGGGGAGGGAGACGTATCTTTCAGACTTCTGCATCACTCTCACCGTAAACGAGCGACAACAAACACTTCGGTCAGCCACCACATCCGTGATTGGCAAGTTGACTAAAATAAATAGAGTCAACACTTCATCCTTCGGTGATCGTGCTTTTGCTGTGGCCGGACCAGCTTCGTGGAATAAACTACCACCTGAACTGAGGCAAATCGACAACTTAGCACTATTCAGGAAACGGCTAAAAACTCACTTCTTCCGCGAGTCTTACAATAACCCCTAATATATTCAAAGCGCCCTTGAGGTGAGGTTATCACAAAAACGGCGCTATAAAAATAATCCAAATTCATTATTATTATTATTATCAATCTGTCGCGTTTTATTTCGTAATTCAAACATTTTTTATGATGTTTTTTTTTTATTATTAAATGAGTTCCTATCACGTAGCCTGGATCACTTATGAAAATATACACACGCGTCGACTATCACATGCTAAGGACGATTATATATTTTTTACCGGTTTGTCAACAAAATTATCACCACACTCGTTGTCGGTCATCTTATCCTCCGTTGTCGGGTCCGGCCAGCATCTGCGCCTTTTCCCACGGCGACATTGGAGTCCGTCACTCTAGTATTCCTATCACGTCTTGCCGATGTTACTTCTCGTCTGTATGTTCTCCTGGTCGCCATTCCACACTTCTACCAACGTTATATATTATGTTATGGGTATTTATTATTATCATCATCATCATCATAGCCATCTGTTGTCTCTCAGATCTCATACTATCTCGTCTTCGTCGTCGTTGTGACAAACTAATAACGGATCTGAGACGGTAAGCACTTCACATCACCTCTTGCTAACTTCTTATCTCCCGATATACGTACGTTAATTTTCTTATTCAAATTGAATAAGAAAATTGAGTGACAAAAGGCGGGTTTTCTTGCCTAAAGGCAATCACTTGCAACTGACTGCGATGTTTATTGTTTTAAGAAGAAAATACAAGAATAAACAAGCTAATCGTAAAGCAAAAATGAGAAAACAAGAATTAAGGTCATTGGAGATCTCACAAGAGATACTCAAAACAACTCGCATCAGACAAGGAGACTGTCTCAGCTCCTTTCCTTTTTAATCTCATAAAGGACAAAATAATACCAGAAGCGACTTCCTTGGGCTAAAGATTTAGAATGGGATTTTTTTTTATATATTTTCTATTTGAATTGGTGAGTGATCCTTATCGTAAGTCACTTTAACTTATTAATTATTAAGATTGATTGATGAATTTGACGGTAACCTTTTGGTAGCATGTTAACTAATAGTTGCGGTTCAAATACCTAAAGAATTTGTTAAATAACACTTCTAGTTTTATGAGAGCAATCCTACCATCATTATTACAAGTATATTTTTTTTATTTTTTTTATTTTTTTATTTATTAATTTCCATAATACAATACAAAATATAATACAACATAACATGAAATATATAAATGGAATTTATTACCTCACTAGGCAAAGCCTGTTCTGAGGTAATACTAGGCAACAAGTAAGCAGAAATTTTAGCTACGTGAATTCTTAACATATTCTAAGGCACAAAAAATATAAAAAGTACAATTAATAAAGTACACATTCTAAGTCATAAAAAATATGAAAAAGTACATATAAAATACAATAGTAGGTACATGAAAAAAATTATCAGGTGTCTTTGTGTTTTTGTTAACGTGAGGGTGTGTTTGCGTGTGTGGATATGTGTAAAAGGGTGTATGAAAGATTTTGATTGTAAATTAATAATGATGTTGTTTGCGTATGGTCATTGCGTATGGTTGTAATAATGATGTTGTTTGCGTATGGTCATTGCGTATGGTTGTAATAATGATGTTATTTGCGTATGGTCATTGCGTATGGTTGTAATAATGATGTTGTTTGCGTATGGTCATTGCGTATGGTTGTAATAATGATGTTATTTGCGTATGGTCATTGCGTATGGTTGTAATAATGATGTTATTTGCGTATGGTCATTGCGTATGGTTGTAATAATGATGTTGTTTGCGTATGGTCATTGTGTATGGTTGTAATAATGATGTTATTTGCGTATGGTCATTGCGTATGGTTGTAATAATGATGTTGTTTGCGTATGGTCATTGCGTATGGTTGTAATAATGATGTTGTTTGCGTATGGTCATGTGGTAAGAGATCGTGTGGAAAATAGGTTTTACGTGAAATAATATATACCAACATAATTTATATTAAGTATAATTTCAGGTAATAATAATATTAATAGTAAACTTTATTTAGACGTAAAAACATCTACAAAAAAAAAATAAATATATATATTTTTATTTATTTTTAAACAAATAAGTATGGTAATAGTATGATAATTAATTATAAAAACATCATGTATAACTATAGAAAACATTAATAGTTTTTAACTATGTATTCAGCACCTAGCCTACGTAAGGTGACAAGATTTTTGATTTCTTTTATGTTTGGTGGTAAACTATTATACATTCTGAGATCTTTATGGTATGAACTATTTTGTGTGCATGTGTATCTCGTTTTTGGAAGTCTAAAATCTTGACATCCTATCGTAGGTAAGTGTGAACATTGACATTGAATAATATATTTTTCTGCATATATTTTGTGTGCGGATCGACCTTGACTTTAATCTTTATTTTCTTTGTATTCATTTGCTAGTCTAAAATATAATTTCTTATTGAGTTTTATCATTTTTTGTATTTCATCTGATGTTTTCATCGTATCATGTTCCTCATACGTGCAGTCGTTTTTTCCGAATAATTTCATCCGAATGTGTTACAGATAAATTTACTCGCTGCTGTGCCATCTGTTTATGTCTAGTTATAATAATATTCATGTCGTGTCGGTGTGGATTCATGACTGGGTTCGACAACGGCTCAATGATCTATAGATCCTAAATCCCATTCATACAGCGCACTTCGTGATTTTTAGAGATTGTATTACAATGTTGATTAACTACAGCCACTTTTGGTTTGCGGTAGGTATATTGTGATGTTTTTGAGAATGTTTAGTTACTGGTGGTACTCTATTCACTGTCATATGCACAACATAAATTACGTTTGCTTAGGTACAATATCAATACTAATAGCATTCGGATCCTTAATTTCGTAATTTCATTTTATAAAGGACAGCACATATCATATGCATAAACTTATTAAAAGGAAATAAACAGAAATACATATAAGACATGTACCTCTTACGTACTATCAAAATATACAATAAAAAAGATGATTTTGTTGAAAACTGTTATTCGATTAATAATTATTTATATTTTTTATTTGCATGAATTGTTTGCAAGTAAATATTTACATATCCACCTCAATGGGATTAGTTATTTATCTATTTTTATTTATCGTATGGTACTAAAATACAAAATGGGATTAGTCCGTACCGAGGACACACAGATTGAAAAGCGATGGTAATGATACGCATTATTCTTGTCTTACTCCGTTTCTTATCGGGATTTGTTGATAGTGAATTCATTTTTTTTTAGTGTAACCCTCTAAGGAAATATACTTTATTGGAATCTTTATAAGTGATGTGATTTGTGAAGTTTTATTGTATTTTCTATTATGATAAACATGTTTTTGTTCTTTCGCAGGCGTACGAACTGTCCACACTGACCGGCACCCAGGTGATGTTGTTGGTCGCCTCTGAGACTGGTCACGTGTACACGTTCGCCACGCGGAAGCTGCAGCCCATGATCACGTCTGACTCGGGCAAGCGTCTCATCCAGACCTGCCTCAACTCGCCGGATCCGCCGCAGGGCGCGGGCCCTGGCCACGGCGGGGACCAGCGCATGTCGGCCACCGGGTTCGAGGAGACGGAGCTCACGTACAACATCGCCGACGAGGAGAGCAAAGTAAGGCAGCTCGTCTACGGCGGCTCGCCGATGGGCGGGGGGCCGCCGCAGAGCTACCAGCACATGGAGCACCACGGCATGGGCATGTCCCCTCAGGGCTACCACCAGCACGGCCCGTGCGCCTCCCCGCTACCCCTGCCGCCCTCCCTAGCGCAGCAGTACGCCCATCCGCACATGGCGCACCACGGACAGCGGTAGACCCCGCGTACACACACGCCGATATACTTGGGTTAAATAGGATCTTGGGAAATCTGTCAATGTAGATGAATGACAAAGATCACAAGATCAATACATTTCACGTGGTTCAATTTACAGGCCACGATATGACAGACGCGCTGATAAACTTAAGTTAGAAGATCTTGTGAAACCTGTTATTCCAGACGTCACATAGTTCGATCTACGAGTGACATGCTGATAGACTTAGGTTAGGATATCTTTTATTCAAAACGTCACAAGATCGAAATATTTCACGTGGATCGATCTTCAGAGAATCTTGGGATCGATCGCTGATAGACTTCAGAGAATCTTGGGAAATCTGTAATATTCCAGACGCCACAAGATTGAAACGTTTCACACATAGCTGTGTTACTGATTTCGTCAGTCAGACCTTTGTATTATACCGCTATGGTTTTACTGACATTCTTTAATTATCTCTAGTTTTTCATTGATTTCCATAAGATTTTGCTTCCGTTAGATCGATTTGCATGAGATTAAGCTGAATTAGCTGTCATTAGTTTTTGAAAACTATCACTGTCAAGTGAGATTGTCGCTGTTTTACGTTCTATCGAATTCAAGATTTCTTTATTTTTATTTCGCTTTGGGACTTGTTTTTTTAGATGTGAATGGATAATTTCTGTTAGTTGTATTTAGGTGTCCATGTCTTTTTACATCCTTATTGTAAACCTTGGTTGCGTGTCGTTTATTCGTAAAAAAACTGATCAAATACAAAAACATCTGTAAAGAGACTGCATAATCCACCTGTAGCTTTGTACGTCTTATTTAGCTGGGAATTTATAGCGTATGTTTGTTTTTTTTTTCTTTGCAAGCTAACTCAAGTAAATGTCGATAAAACGATGTATGTGTTGTTTTTATAACCAAGAAACATTTTATAGATTTTTTAACATGGTAGGTATCATCCATCTATTGTATAATACGATGTTTAATGATTTTTTTGTGATAAATTCACACTGAATTTGTATATTATGCAGTTCGATGGCGATACTAGCAGACTTTCATTTTTTACTTTATATATTCTAATAAGATCGTACAGCAAAGTAGGAACGTTTGATTTTATTGTATCTTCTGTAGTTTTGATGTCTTTTCATTTCAGGCAATGTTTACAACAAGCTCTTTTATTTCATTTACCTATTGGTAGAAGTTACTAAGTATCCTATCGGTGTGTGAACAGGGGTCGCCGCTTTGAGGCTATACGATTGATTCTGAATGCAATTCGGGATCTTCGATTAAATTGTTTTAGGATTAATGTATCTAATTTATTATTATTCTATTTTGTGAAATTCTCCATGTTTCCAATTTAGAGCACATATTTGAAATCTTGAAATTTGAATTTTGTTAAGATGGTGTAACCTACAACTTTTCCAAAAATGTTTTGAATTTTTATCGATCCCTTTCTTTGGTGGTAGCTCTGAGATACGGCATTTTGGATAATTCAAATAAAATCTTCCGACGTGGTTTCTGATTTTTTAGCAATAAAATTTGTATTTTTCGCTGTCTCGTAAACTCAAATAAACAGTCTCAATAAATATAAACAGACCTGATTACCAATAAATGCTCGCCGTTGTGCTGCCAAAAGTGCTGTAGCAATCTGTGTTCGGTGTTCAATCGCCTCTGTGTTGTTTTGTGCTTTTTTGTAAAGTGCCGTTTTTTTATTCTTGTGATTGCTTCATTTTTATTGCTGTTTTTATTTTTCTGTTTAATCATCATACCATTTTAATAAATGATCCATTTTTCGAAAGTGGACAGTGACCTTTTAATAGGCGATCGATATCTTGTTATCGATAATGTATAGATCTCTTTGTATTCTCGGATTGCATCACGACGCTTTTGTGTTTAATTTGGAATTGTTCGTTCCTTTGTATTAATTATAATAACTTTGATGTTTGTCAGAGAACATGAAATATGATTGGAATGATTCAAACAGGCGCTAGCAATTCTAGAATCAGACACAAAAGCTCGCAACCTTAGAGATATAAATGTTTTCGTTCCAAGTGTGCCAACACATGCAAATGACGACAATTACCATTTGAAATCAAATCGGCGGTAATCTACTCCATGTCGCAATAGGTAAGATTTGTCAATATCTACTTTATAGTTTTTTTTTGTTTGTTTGTTATTGTATATACCAAAATAATGTCTTCTATTTGCACGAAGTACTTTTCTGAAGACAGTTGCCTAATCAGTTGTTAAACTTGCATCTTTTTCAATTTTCGCTTTACTTTCAAAAGAATCATTTCACGAATTTAAACCAAATGTTTGCCAAACTGAGATTTTCTTTCTACTCTTATTACAAAATCGTAGCTTAATAATAATTCTTACAACTGATTTTTGAGGCAATGATTGTTTTTTTTTTGTAGACGTATTTAGTTGAAGAAATATTAGATTAAAATGTAATACTTTATATATCAAACTAGTCTTTTCTGTAGGTTTCAAACAATTGAACCTGACTATCATTTGGTATTGTGTTTTATTATTTTTATATTGTGTGTATTCCATCGACTGACCGCGTTTAGCAAAGAGTGGTTATTTTTGAAGTTTTGAACTGTCGCAGGGAGGAGACTTTTTGCTGTCCAATGAATATTGTTGTTAAGTTGACAGTTTATACCCAGATGAGTCTGATGATATTGCTGTTAATGTTTTGTGCCATTCGGTTTGTCTCTGATGGATTAGCATAATATAAATATATGTATACCTTAGTTAATTTTATGCTACGATCCATATTCATAATGTTCCATAATACCGCAAACGTCGCATTCATGTCTTATTCGGTTCACTTTTTAATCTCGTTCACATTTCAATATATTTCCGTAGTTAATGTTTCATCGGGTGAATCTGCTTTGTGCGGTTGCGAATTAATATATTCCGCAATTTAAGTCGTTATTTTTTACTCTTTTAGTGTTTTGTCTGTCTTTTGTATTGGGAAATGAATGCGCCGTTTGTCTGCATAATATGGATTCGAACCTTATTTCTTTAGCGTGGTGTGGTAAATATATTATATTGTACTATTTATAAACATTCATTAGATTATATTCTCCGTTTTAATGGATATTTATAAATAAATAAAAAAACTTGACTACTGTGTAGTCTGCATAGTTTATTTCTTAGTATAACTATTGTACTTAATATAATTTTAAGATATAATTAGTTTTAATATAGAGATTGATTGAGCGGTTCCGTCCAAATGTATTGTGGTATTAATACTGTTGTGTTTTTTTTTTAATTTACGTAACAATTGACAGTATTGACGTGTGTAGTGAAGATCATCTTAAGTGCCTTTTATGAAAAATATATGTGCATGGTTTTTTGGTGGAGAATGGTAAAGGAGAAAGAAATATCAAATGCATAGAAATTATCAAACCGTTTTGATGTCATAAAAATAGCTAGTTTCAAAAAAATATATTCATTACATATTTATCACAACAAACAGATATTATTTATTTTTTTATTATTCATAAAATATCAAGGACCCTTTGTTAATAATGGTCCTTTAAAAATTCTTTCAACACTAAAAACACGAAAATATGACAATGTTTACTCTATATAATTTATTTTCTTCTTCAAAACGCATTTATTTTTAAGCATAATTAGAAATCATTTTGTCTTCCTTAATTACTGTAGCATTTAAAATTTTAATAACCTCTTGATAATTTTATTTTTAGTAGGTTGTTTTTACAACAACACTTGTTTTTTTTATTTAATAATATACGACAATTAAAGGTATTTTACTACGTTTTTAGAATCTTAAATAGGTACTTTATTTCCTTTTTTGTACAAAGTTTCAGTTCATTTTTTTCGTATTTCAATAATTCATTTCGTACTTTCTCTCTCCTTTAGGTACTATTTTGCATCAAGTACCTACCGCATAATAATGTTATGATACGAACATTATGTGTATTGATCAAAATATGATATTTATAATGATCCATAGATCATACTGCTAGATATACCATCTTCGTATGTTTTCAAAGATATCTGTGGTTTTCATTTTTTGTGTTAAAATATAAGCATCTGCATACAAAATACTTTAAACCAAAATAATAAAATAAAATTACATATTTGTCTTGTGTGATTATCAATCATTTAATAATAATCTTGATTTTTTTATGACTGTTGTGTATAGACGAATTTAAATATATTTTTAATCGTCTATACCTACTAGACTTTTTAAATATTTTATTTAAAAAAATGTTAAATGGCTTTATGAAACGATATGAAAACGTACATTATTTAAAAAAAATGTATTTTTGGCCAAAATAATAACGTTTCAGTATTTTTATTTTGAATTTGTACATCGTTTAATTTTATTTTATTCGAACAGCTTTATTTTAGATAATTCAGCAAAAACATATATGAATTATAAAGTTTAAAAAATAATTCTTATAATTTACTTCAATGAAAATAACAATATAATGGGGAAAAACGTTTATGAAGTGAGAAGATTACGACGAGTATGACGAGGAAAATTTTTGTTAAGTTTCGCAGTACTTGTATTGCATAAATTGCTTATTTTGTAAAAGTTGCTTACAAGACTATGAATTGACTTGCAAGACCAAAACCAATGTCATAATGTTCATCACTATTTATTTAAAAGAAACATGGGATTGAATGGGGAAGGATTTGTCCACATTAAGTATGTGTAGTTTATTTTTATTATACATACCTACCTATTTGCGTTCGGTTCTCTCTGCATACTTCGTCCAGAGACCCGGTGCGATGGTTCGTAATATAACGTATAATCTGTTTGTCTTGTATTAAGTTTCTGCGAGATAATGTGCCGTGCAGATACTATGAATAATTCATAAGTTAGAAAAACTCTGTACAATTTGATATTCTAAATGTCTTGTGTAGTGGGTGTTATCAATTTGGTAATTAAACAGCCACCTCCTTAGTTTTTTTTTCTTTCCATATTATTTATATACCGCTGCTGTGTCCTCTTTTGGTCATATGACCCGAGTCCTGACCATATCGGGAGCGATCGGGCGCCTTCGGTTCTAATCGGCTTTGTCTGTTGCCGTTTATTCAACTAAAATTCGATGTGATGTTTTGTACGTATGTTAAAATGGACGTTTTTTTTTTTGCCTAATTCAAGTTTCATTCATGAGGCAGCTTTTTGTTGTCGAGCGATGTATTATGGAGGGAAACTATGCCGAATGCATCTAAACGATCTTCTTACACCTGATAAGTCCATTTATACCACTTTATTTGTTTATTTGTTATTTGTTCATACCACTGTTTTTTTTATCAAATCATGTATATCAATATACCATTTCGATATGTCTATTTCTAATGAGCGCCATACGCCATCATCAACAGCTTGTGTTTGTCCATTGAAGGACATTATATTCCCCTCTCATACTTCCTGTTCCTGTGCAATTCCCATCCATTGGGGTCCAACGATTTTCTTTATGCTATTAATCCTTCTGATAAGTGGCCGCCCTTCTGGTCTCTTATCGTCTCTTGGACGAAGTGTTTTCGTCCGTATAATTTGCCTTTCATTCGCCTCATACATACATAGGTACATGGTGGGCAATTGTTGTTTGTCTGTCATGCTGTTTCCTTTCAAAAATTCAGGCGGCAGAATCAACTTATTTCCAAGGTATAGTTTTTATCTTCTAACTTCTTTATTCCCGGTTTTATGCCCTTCGTAATTCGTTATTCAAATCTGAATCATATGCAAACCGAGTAGTTATATTATGTGAACCAGTTATACTGAGATGTATTCATACTTTACGTGTTTCTTTTTTTTCAGAAGAATCTGGCGAATTAGGTTGTTCAAATTATAAATATTCAATTAAAGCGTCATCATAATTCAGTTCTATTTTGTTATTGTTTTCAAATAAGCTTTAATAAAACTTTGATAGCATATATTTTTATGTAAACATAGCATTAAAACATATCATACTTTGATTTTTTATAACTTATGGCAAATAAGATTTAGTTGGGTCGAATATATAGATGTTAATATTTAGGTGGATGGATGGAATATTTAGATGGGTCGATGGCAGAGCGGTTACCGGGTTGGACTAGTAATCCAGTGGTTGCGAGTTCGAATCCTACCTCGACCGATTTCGTTCATCTGTAGCACAAGCATCTATGCTTAATTTAGGGAACGTAGGATGTATATGTACTTAATGGGTATTATAAATCTAACAAATGATTTGGTCTACATATATATTTTTTCCTGAATTCAGGACGACCGTTTCAGCTTATTAGGCCCTTATCAACTGGCTGACCAGTTGATAAGGGCCTTATAAGCTGAAACGGTCGTCCGAGATTCAGGAAAAAATATATATGTAGACCAAATCATTTGTTTGATTTAAAATACCCATTATTATGGAATTCTACATATTCAACACCGTCAGCATTGACAAAATTAAAAAAATCGTATACATATGTACTTCTTTAACAAGGACATATTCATTTATATTTAATTTAAAAAGATATAAACAATAGAATGATGAATCAAAACTGACATAACATATCACGTTAGTGAATATATTAATTAACTAGATTTTGTAGACGGCTTACTGAATAAAAATGTATCGATGTGCGGGTATTGTTGTTAGTCTATAATTATATCTTCGATATATATTTGTTTCAATGTTATCTTCCTACATTCCTTGTGCTAAAGGTGAATGAAATCGATCGAATTCGAATTCCCAACCACTGGATTTCTAGCCCAGTGCGCTAACCGCTCTGCCATCGACCCATCTAAAATTTTCATCTATTATTTCTTAGTGATCGTTCATTTTCCAGGAAGTGTGATTTTAGACATTTTGAATCGGCGCATATCTCCGGGCATTATAGCTTTCTATCCCGAAATAGTTCTAACTGTTGCTTCAGTGTGATCAAAACATCTCTAAATCTTCAAACTGAATAACACAACTAACTTACAACATTTACAAATTTTATTACAATCTTTTGGTAGCGGACTGACGGCACTTTAGATATGTTTTATGACAAAAGACAAAATATTATTTTAAGCGTTCAAAAGGAATTGAAATTCTTTGGAATCGATTCAGGTGTCCTGCGGCCTCAATCAATTTCGAAAAATCATTAAGAACCTACCTTTATAATATAGAATATGGCAAAAGGTAGGTATGTTCTAATGTTAAAAATAAAAGCTATATAATTTACGGAAAATAATGCAGCAGATAGGTTCTAAGCGTAGATTTATTTGGCTTTGATATCGAGTTTTCGATCCTGCCACCACACGAGGATGCAAAAATGATTTATTGACAATTTTCCTTAGAAAAATATTTTCTATAGCTGTCGCCAAATACCTTGAGACATTTCGCCGAGAAGGGGGGCGATTTGCACGTACATATATCAACGAAGCAAATATACACAAATTTGCGCTCTGTGTACCCGGAAACCTGATTCAAGATATTTGGCGAAAATTATAGGTACTCATATTCTTAATAGTTTCCTTAGACAGAAATATCATGAATTGTTATAATTACAACCAAAGTACGATCACTCTGCCAATAATCAATAATATTAATGCTGAACTACATTGCGTCTTTTTTAAGTAAGTATAGATTGGTGGCAAAGCGATAGTGTGCTGTTTTAGAGATTCAGTGTACCCGGGTTCGAATCCTGTCTTGTCCGATTTCGTTCACCTACAGCACATTTTTTTGATTTCTTTGTGTTACCATCTCATACACCAAGTTCGTATATTGTTCAATAAGGTAAAGAAATGCGCAAAAACATTATTTATTGCATATTACCATGAAAATGAAGTTGTATCTTTTTTTAATTAAATAAACATTAAATCAAAGAACGGGAGAGTATCTGTACATAATGTATTGCTTTAGAATAATTTATTATTTATTAACAGCAATTAATTGATCATTATTTATGAATCAGGTATAGAGTACACCATTTAATGTTTATTATATGGATATTAATTAATAGATACGTTAAATCGTTTGCCTATCTGAGAATGCACTTCTGAGACTAATTTATTTTGCTATGTATTAACAACGACAATATTTTTATAGCGATACAAACATATTAAAAGAAAACAATTAATTGTATGTTTATTTATATTTATTTTTATAATTGGTATCCCTTGTTAACGATACAAACAATAATAAGAGTTATAAAAGTTCAAAATAATCAATGGATAGGGAAAGCAAATATTCAAAAAGCGCTGTTTTATGATGCAGGATTATGTGTGAAGAGTAAATACATCAATAGACGAAAATTTAGCAAATTTTTACTAAAAATGAAAACACAAAAACTTTCACGTCATATTTATTATGAGTTAGATTTTTTTCAGACTCAAACAGTCTACGCTATTTAACAATACAAATGTGACTGATTGAACGCTTCTTGTCGAAATCTTCTTCGCTGTCCTAAGATACGTCAACGTCGTAATATTCATTTACTTTCTCTACTGTATAATTTAATTAACAACAAATTCACCACAATATCTCAAGAATAAGGTTATTTTCTTGTCAAATCACGGTCTGCCTCTTCGATCTGCTGAATGTACCACACTAGTTATTCCCATTCATTCTACTGAATTTCTCAGTTCCTCTTTTGAAGTACAATCAGCAAAACTATGGAACACCTTAAGTAATGATATTATGACGCCTCAATCGATTCAACTTTTTAAAAATAAACTAAAGCTGTTTTACCTGTCTAATAATTTTTAACAGACACCCCATATCCATCCTCCCTCTCCTGCCTCAACCTCTATTTCCTTCCTTCCTTTGTTGCTGTGAATTTACTCTTAATATTCTTTCGGTTTGTTATAAATTTAATGTACCTACCACTATACTATCTATGGCCTCACGTTGCTTTGGTTAGTTTGAAGAAATTGCCTTGTGGCAATAAACCCGCCATTGTACACACTATTGTTCATGAAGTTTAATAAATGAATATCGGCGGCCGTGGCTTAGATTGTTAGATATCTAACTCCTGAGCCAAAGGTTCTGGGTTCGATTCCCGGTGGAGACAAAGTTTTAAGTTGTGTTTTCAGTCTGGATCTGTCAGTGTCCAGAGTGTGGCAACTTGTTATTGAGCGTGTGTTTAGTAAATATTTGACACAGTACCTGTTAGTTGCCCGAGGAACAATTGTAAATAAAATAAAAGTTCATCGTTTTACCTATATAGATGTGTGTATGTGTGTGTGTGTGTTGAAGTGAGGTGCGGTTTAATTTTTGTTCAATGTTTGATGTTACGTTCAAGCTGATGAAAATCGGACGGTCGTACGCAATGACATATTTATCGTCTTGTGAGTTGTAACGATTTCCGCAGTGCGCGGCACATGTTAGTACAGAATTGGTCCCAAATATATAAAGAATTAAGTCTCTGGTTGTAGCTGGCTGCCCGTTACGGAAATAGAATAGCACCGCCATAAGCCCGGTACAGTATGTACATACATACATACATACATACATAACTCGATATTATAAAGTCTCCCGGATTGGTTCTATTAACGAGGACCTGTGCGACGACAACACGATAATATTGCTATAATAATATAATATTAAACAATAATTATTTATTTATTTAATGCCCAGGCCTGGGTACAAATACACAAAAAAGCAAAAGCATGTACCTACAGGTTTACATATTATTATTAAAAGTCTCAATCCTGCGGATTGGTTTGCAGAAGAAGTCTACATCTCGCTTTCCACTTCTCTCTATCCTCTGCAGCCTTCTTCAGCTCAACATATGTGGCGTAGTTCATGTCCTCGCACACCTGGGCCAAATTCTCCCATCGGGGGCGCCCTTCGTGGTTTGTCCCCTCAACCATTCCATCTATTAGGTCGTAGGAGACCCTCGTGGCGCAAGATGTGACCAATCCATCGAGCACGTCTCTCGGCGATCGTTTTGAGTAGGTGCCTCCCTTCTTCAACTCTGTTGAGAACCTCGGCATTCGTGATGTGGTCCCTCCAGGAAATTCCCAGTATTTACATATAATCATAAAAAATAAATAAATAATGAAAATACCTAATTAAAGCTTAATAATTATAATAAACACTTCCTTGCACCCTGCGCAAGTTGCGAGTTTCTTCAATATATTTGTGCCAAATGGCAATTTCTTCCAACTAACCAGTGTTTACAATCCAGAGAAGCAATATTACCGTGGGAAATAGATTCCCGGTGGAGATATGTACAGTTTTTACTTCTGTCTTCAGTCTGGATCTGCGAAGCGATAAAATTGTTTTGAATGTGGCAACTTGTTATTGCGTGCGTGTTAAATTATCTTATACTTAACAAGTTTGATAAACGAGAAGCAATGTAAAATAAAATAAAAATATTTTTTTCACTAATTGAGTTTTTATATTCGACCGGTTTCGAAGCGTGCCGCTTTTTCCTCAGGACGGATACAGCTAAATCTCTATGAGAATATTAATAATAAAGAATATTAATAATAAATTTTTTTTTCTTAAAAATCAAAATATTTTATAAAATGAAGCCTTCATACGTGACTATAGAATTGCCCAATCTTTCGATGACCTGGCCACACGTAAAATTATACATTAGGTATAGCGTATTATTTTTCTTCGGTCGAGTTCTTGACGTTTCGAAGGTTCGTCTTTCGATAGTGGGCGTTGGGTTCGCGTCCCACAAGCCGACATGTTTCGACACGTTGCTCGACCCATCATCTAGTGTACCTTCTTGCACAAGGAGGAAAGAGATCTTCAACATCACCGGATGTTTCTGTTTATTTCGCAATTATCTTTTCATATAAACAAGAAATATGCATATGTGTGCTCGCTGCACGAAAAGCAACATTTTTTTTTAGAGGTAGTTTTTTTTTTTTAAAGAAAACAATGATTATGAGTCACGCCAAGTCTAAATTCTAGACTTGTCGGCGTGTTCTCAAGACAATAATATATATGTAAACTTTAAAAAAATAACAAACAACATTAGGTACAGTATAAAGAGACATACAAATATCACAAAGATGATTCTCCCAAACAAACACACACTCCTTCCTATGTTACAAAAGTTATCTTTTTTAAAATCATAAAAATAAATGATTTGAGAAAAAAAAATAAAATCGTTTGTGATCTTAATTATATATAAATCCACACCTTAATAACCATTCCTTGAAAAGCCTTTTTACATTATTTTTGCTTTGGCATTTCTTAATAGATGCCGGCATCATATTAAGCAATTTAGGTACATTATATTCTAACGTTCTCTTACCGTATTTATTATTATATTTTGGAACTACATATCCGTCGTTAAATTGAAGCTGTGAATATTTTTAAAATTAATTTAAATAATTAAGTCATTCTGAATTTTGTCTTTTTAGGTGAGACGACAATGGTGTGTGTGTGTGTGTGTGTATGGATACATGTAGGTGTCGTGTTATCTTGTAGTGTCATAACCGCATACCTGTCGATGTCTATCTACTCCAAATTGTGGGATATGCCGTGATGGTATGAATGAAACAATACGTTGAAGTACATTTTAAATTATTTTATTTAAATAAAATAATTTAGTTTTTATTTGAAGGCTTTGGTAATGCAGGACTGTTGGATTTTAATTACATAACTATTTATTTATTAACTCTTTTACGGCATAAATTGTCTTTTAAAAACATACATTATAAAAACAAATATTAAAAACTACATTTCAGATAAAAATCATTCACTTAGTAAAAAAAAAGAAAAATCTATTTATCTCCGTGCATAAAAATAAATTCAACCAAAAAATTATGTAAGGTTAGAATGTTTATTTTTGTAGTTAACTTTGCAGCATCAATTTAAAAACTAGCAGTCTAATAATATAATTAGAATCTATATATTATTAATACGTGAACCGAAAACATCGGAGTCCTTTTTAAGCAAACTGCGCGCAGATATTTGACTCAGTTAATGTTTATATGGAGAAGTGCGGAGCTAATATTTTTACGTAATTTGTGTAAGAAATACATAAAAAAGCCTAAATTTAATATTTAAGTAACCGAAGTAGTCACACTGCAGTAGTCATACTTACGTATCCCCTCTCATGATCGTTTAAACTGTCAATGTGGTACCTACGACGCAGTTGTTTAAATTCAAATTTCAGAACATGTTAAAGAAAAATACATATCTACTGTGAAGCAATATAGTACTTAAACAAGAAAATTTATTTGCAATATACGCGAAGAGATAAATTTGTTCCCCTTGATAAATACATTATGACTGTTAAAATGTAATAAAATATCTTGTAATACATACCTTCTTCGTTGATCCTTAAGTGAGTTAGAATCCCATGTTATGATTCTAGAATACATACAATCCTCTCTGTACTATTCCCTGTATGTTTCTGGTGTGTTCCTATAATTTTGTTTTTTTCTCATTTTTCGTAAATTGTATGTTAAGCTTTTAAAATTATTTGATATGATGTCCTATTATTATGTACTGTAGTCTACATTTACTTGTTTTTTTTTCATTGTATTTAATATCATTATGCTCTACTGTACTGTTGGATATCCAAAATAAATAAAATAAGTAAATAAATACCTACATGTTAGAATACTATAATTGGTACCTACTATAAAAATTATCATTGTATTTTTGATTATTTTTTTGTTGCTGTTGTATTATATTAGTTAAATAAAAAAACTTATAAATCTAATGAATTACAGTCGAATTTTGACATCTGCGCGATCACTATAAGGAATCTATACCTATAAGAAAAATTAAAATAAAATGATAAGTACCAAATGACTTCTAGGTTCGTTGTGGGATCCAAGAGCTTACTAACTTTATGTAAATGTGCCTTAAAATTTAATAAATATTACATTGTTTTGTCGTGCCAAAAATTAATTATGAGCTTCGTACGATTTATTTCTAATCTGTAATTTAATATAATAAGACAAAATAAATATTAACATTCAGTAATCGTTTAGGTTTGATCGATTCTTACACTCGTCTGTCTGGATGTTTGAAACTTAGCAATAGGTACATATATACGTTTTGCATTGTTTTTACAAACATATTGCATTTGGTTTACGGTGTGTTTCCAAATATTGAGTCATTGAGAGACTTTTCCTTCCGACCTCCGATCTCGTTTGACCCACAAAATGTTTTCGTTCTTCCGCCCACCTCGGTCCTTGGACGGCAGACCGGCCTGGAAAGACCATTCCTAAATAATAATGTTCCATAAGCTCTCTGTCTCTCTCTGTCATTAATTCTTTCGGTATTTTTCCCGCGCCGTCTTTTGGCGCTTGGCTGCCAGCGGACTTGGCATCGTTAGCTTTCTGCTTCAATTCTTCCTCATTTTTTTCACTATCGCGTTGTTTTGACTCTATGCTGGATGCAAGTGCTAAATTGGCGCCATCAGGGTTGTCACTTCATATCCATATTTAAATACTCTATTAATATTAATAATTTGTCGCCCTTCTTGGGTAGGTTGGTGAACTATCCTATACGTGAGTCAATGGACACTAACTGTAACTTAAGGAATGTAATATGTACTTGACCTTTTGTATGGGAAACTCACTAGGCTAGTGAGATCCCAATTATTATAATGTAAAAAAAAGAAAAAAAATCGTCTCACAGGTTCAGACTGAAAACACACAAACACAAACCAACTGAAGATACACAAACCAATTAAAGGCACCTAATAAGGATAGTAAAATACAATAATCTTTCATATAAAAAAATACTTTAAAATGAATGTGTATCAAGATAAAAAAAAAATGTGGCATTCGGTTCTCTGCTTACCCCATGTGGGACATGACGTGATGCTATGTATGTATGTAGTAATAATATCATTCATACAATTCGCCTATACAATAAGACCGATTTCGTTTACCTATTTATGGTTTAGGCATTTAGGGTCTGTATAATGATGTTTATGTACTTGTTACAAGGACATAAATCATTCTTTAAAAAAAACAGAACAAAAGGAATATTATTTAGAGTTATTTGATAAAGTTTTTCCAACTGTCGATTTTTATTATTTTATACATTTATAGAATTTGTATTTATAGAATTTATTTCCCTTGACAGATCGAAAAAGTTTCTAGTCAAGGTTTCGAAATGTTTTTTATAAATATTCCAGGAATTCTCATTTTTTATTGACAAAAAATTGTTTTTTATTACAAATTTATGTGCTTAACTGCATATATTTCCATTTTTTTACAATTATAAAAAAAAACGCCAAAATAATACAACCAACTAGATAATTAAATTTCTATAACAATCACAAATATTAAAGCAGTGCATCTCAGTGTTTTGAACAATTTTTGTAAAATTGAATATGTGACGACATCGTTCCATACAATTTGTATGGCAAAATACACAATATATACGGGGATTCAATAGTGTGATACTTAATCACCATATATACATACATACCATCGAGCTGTTAACCAGCGGCGACTCTATATGAAGTGCGTTGGATCAATTGCACTACCAATTTTTAAATGGTATATTCCAAAAATTAATATTAAAATATGTTTTTAATATATCATTACGCTTTAATTTATTAGTTATTTTTCAAAACCAATTGAATTTTATATAATATACCCTCGCAATCGACATCATATAATGAAATCTACCGCAATACAAATATTATCATTATGTAATGTATGGCGTGCAATATACATATCGCACCAAAATTGATTTATTTTTAATACAGCGTATGTATGAAGAGAAAGAGATAGTCCCCTGGCAGATGAAATAGCGATACTTGTACTGAACTCATAAGGCAGACTCGTGCAGGCTCTTGCGCTGCACTGAGTTTATCATATCTTAGATGTAATTAGTATGTATACCTCTATCTCGCTCTCTAATTCATTAGCCATTCGTATTGAAAGAGATGAGTATCACGTATACATGACACACAGCCGATTCCGCGCCTAAAATACGAGTGTCACATATTGACACACAACTATAGACCTAATTACTTAGTATATATTAATACTTGATTGAGACGAAAATTGTATGAATAATACTCCCATACATTTGTCTTCACGACATCTGTTGATAAATCAGTAAAACAATATTGTAAAATAACAATATTGCTTATAAAAGAGCACTAATTCAAATATATACATAATTATCCTTGTTTAAACTTGATTTTTACCAATCGTCAATATCGGGCGCGGTTTTTATTTTGAATTAAAAAATGATTAGAAAACAAATACTGTTACTTTAATACATTTGTTTAAATATCCTATATTGTATTAATGCCTATTAATTTATTATTAATTCAAGAAAAAATTGCACTACCAAAAATGATCAAAAATACCATCGACCAGTCGCCACTGCTGTTAACATATTCTGGGTAGGAAAAAAGGACTGACCTCCTCACTATCCTATCGTGATACACACGTTTTGTATAGGAAACAAAATATATTAAAATATTCAATAATTGACGACAATATAATAATGTTAAAAACTATACCTATATTTTAAACATTTGGCTTTCCGAGCAACAGGTTTTAATTTGTCGTTGTAGGTTTAAATATTTTATATATATACAACTACCTCACATCATCACTTGGCTATTACTAGACTATATTCTATATTGTACTTTCTTTCTTCGAAGGAGTTAAGCCATACTTTATTCATCATCCTTGATCGATGATTAATAAACCCAAGCCTCTTAACTTTTCTATTTATGTTGTACAAATATTATTTATCTCTGTTCATTTTCACGGCTTATTAATAATGACTCGTCGATAAATACTTATGTACTATCATATTTGTTTTTTTTTTGTGCATTGAATTCCTCGTCGTAAGAAGGTTATTTTATAAACGGTTGTTAATTTTATTAATGTGTTTGTTGATGAATCTTCGTTGATACTTCATTGATTTCTATGTTAATTAGTTGTAGGTATGTGCTTTTTTTTAACTTTTCAATTATCTCAGGATCGCTTCGACACTCGAAAACACGATTTACTAAACTGGGATTGATGCTATTTGTAATGATAATGATAATAATAATTAATAATGAATGGTCTTCGTCAATTAATATTATTTTTAGTGAGTTTTTTGACGCCTACGTTTAATTTTTGTAATAAACAAATATGTATAATGTCTCTTTAAGATCAAGGAGGATGCGAAAAAAATGTTAAGTAAAGATTATCGTTCAAGAGTGACATGTTTAACGCCTTGACAAAGCGAATGCAATCTAAATATTTATTTGTACCGTTCATTTTTACTCCTCACTAACCCAACGGGATATAATGGGGAATTATGATTTCGCAATTTTTTAGACTATTTTTTTATTGCAGATCGTCAACTGGTATCGTACTGAGATTGTATTCTGAAAGTTTCATCACAATGTATCTGTGTGTGCTATGTACGGCGTGTTTATTTTACTTTATCAATTATAGACAAAAGTAGGTACTCATTCAATTCTTTTCATATTTTGCAAATATGTATATCTAATGTTCGCTTAGACCTTATTAAATTTTGGAGGGTATCTGAATAGTGCTTCTCAATTATTTTAACTCAAATATTTCAACACAGAAAAAAAATCAAAAAATTTCTTCAGTCAAGAAAATTTGTTTCATATATAACGAAAAAAATATTCTCTCAAATTAAGATTTTTTTGTTTTATCTCAAAACAATATTTTCTTAATTCAAATAAATTTGTTTGAATTTTAGAAAATATTGTTTTTAGATAAAACAAAAAATCTTAATTTGAGAGAATATTCTTTTCGTTATATATGAAACAAATTTTCTTGACTGAAGAAAACTGTTTTTTCTGTGAATGTGACCTCGTACTCAGGAAACATAAAATTCGATTTTTTTTTATTTTCAAATTGGTCAAAAAGCTTTCATAAAATGTCATTAAAGAATTATCAAGTTTCATAATAAAATATTTAAATAAAAAAAATAACAAATTCATTTCAAGAAAACGCTGAATGTTTTCCATCCAAAATTTGAATACCTACTTTATAGAGTGGCCACAACCCACTCCTTTTTTAATTGAAGTCACTGTATGAAAGTAAATAATCTTTGGTTTGATATGAAATTTTTTATGTATTTGTGTATATTTTATACACAAATATTGTATAATTTTAAAATATTAGCTTTCTGTATTCTTTCTATATATAAATTTTAGCTATGACAAATCTCAAGCTCCCCCGTGCGCGCAGTTTGCTTAAAAAAAGGGTCGAAGTTTTCGCTTCACGTATTTCATTCCTACATAGATAATAAATGCTTATATTTTCCATCCCTGAGTGGTGCGCCAACGCACTGCGATAGTGAAACTAACATATTCTCGGCATCTAAAGGAAAATAATATAGATATATACATACATATATAACTTACTATACAATCCATCTATTGGACTGCTCTAGACGAAAACGTATAAAAAAACGAGGCCATTCGTTATTTTATTTTGAGACTAAATACCGCGTTTATTTCCATCGTTATACACACTCTTATATCGCCATGCCTATACTATTATATCACTTTGGAGAGCGACATTTTATAACGCTAAAGGAAACTTTAACCACATCACACCAAATGGCGGAATACACGAATTGATGCAACACCCATGCAAGGTGCGTTTTTATGGCAATACCCAGAATTAAATAGAATAGTTTAATATAATGGTTTTATTCACTTTATAAGGGCGCCCGTTTCGCCTTGTTTTTTTAGTTACATATTTTTTTTTTTTTAACATGTCCACGTAGGGGACGCCAGCTATTAGGATTTGGGTCCATTTTACTCTTCCGAAGAAGCGCACTACGTAGCGTTGGGAGGGGTTTGCAATCTAGAAAAGAGTTTATTAATTCGGATTTTAAAACGACGGCCGGGTTGTACGAAGGTGGAAACACAGAATTCGGAAGATCGTTCCACAGTCGGGCTGCTGTATTAATAAAGGAGTTAAATAATCATACACGGATGTGCACCATTACATACGTATATCATAAAATATACATAAATATCACAAAAAAAACTTTGATATACTTAGAGTTATTGAGGAAATAAGATGATATTTATAAAAATAGTTCAATTTTTCATTTTTTAATATAATCTCTAGCATTTGACAATAATAATATGTTACAACGATTTCGAAACGATTTTAAAATCTCCAAATGTAATAGAAGACTGCAAAACAATCACGTTTATTTGGGAATAAAATATTTCAAATAACTCTCAAATGAATTTCCCATACCTACAGCATAATAAAATACAACGTAAAATACAGCGTAATAAGACACAGCCTAATAAGATACATCCTAATAAAATACATCGTAATAAGATACAAAGTAATAAAATACAGCGTAGTATAATACAGCATAATAAAATATTGGAAAAACAAAAATATATAATCAATTCATTTTCCTGAAATTATCTTACCTATTTAAAACAATTTTTATTTTTTTTTGTACAAACACATATCTACTGTTCCACTTATTCGAAATGATTAAGAAGTCGAAGAAGGACTAAATTTTTTTTAAGTTTAAAATATAATGTAAGTCGCAATACTGACGGACCCTTACTCTTAATACTTATTTATATAAAAATCTGATTACTTCATTTTTTTATTTATCAAGATTAATATTTTTTCTGTTATTTCAGGTTTCTCGTTTCTGATATTAATTGATTTGTATTCTTGAATTTTGTGATAGTTTGTAAAATTTTAAAATTTGATTACCGTATGTAACGTATGGAAACAGATATAAATGTGAGGATACACGCATTTAGTATACGTACTTAATGTTAATAATGAATAATCTACAATTTCATTGGTTTTCACGTTTTTAATATCTCATTATGATACAAAATATTTTTAGCTTCGAAAGCATATTTAAAAATGGTTTGTCGTGAATAAACTGCGGAATATTTTGATCAATTGACAAGTTGGTCATGTATACTGCTTTACATATTTAACATTGTTTATTTTAAATTAATTTTACGTTTTAAACAATTTATGCAAAATATATAAATTTATAGGGTGTAAGAGATGGAGTGAATAGCAAGGGGCCGCCCCAGAAAGGGATGGCATGACCATGTAAATGATATTTTGAAAGAAGGAAATATAAGAAGCTTGGTCAATCAACGAGCATGTATCAGACGATGCAAGTAAATGAAGCGAATATGTACAAAAATATAAGAGAATGGCGCTCGTTTTATCTGCTTACCCTTCCTGTAAATGTATCGCCGCTTTATGATTCAAGGTTACAAAAAATATACATTAGATCAGGGGTGGGCAGACTTACACCATCGGCGAACATCTGTCTACAACATAAAAATTGGACGACAAGCGATCGACTCACAAGCAGAAAAAATAATTGGTACTTATCTACATACTACTTAGAGGTCGATGAATGGCACTGCGTGTTTTCCGCTAACATCTCGTAGGAAGGCTCGTATTTACTAAGTGTCAAACGTAAACACGAAGACAGATGTTCGTCAGTAAGCCGATTGCGGTATTTTGACTTATTTTCATTTCAGAAAATGCAGATTTACACAAATACGTTGACCCAAACAAAGCAGTTAATTGTTGGGCAATTTGCATTAGATTTGGGTAGGTATTTTTCTTGCGTTAAAAGAGTCTAAAATATGGCATCTGTTGCTCTGGCTTTGAGGTGTATGTCTGAAATAATCTGCATTATCTCGTTTTCAAGAGATATTTCAGAATCAATTATTTCAACATCCGCACAAGAAAATGGATAAGTCATGAAAGTAACAACGTTTGTCAATTTTTGTAAGTCTGAAAAACGTCTTTCAAACTCACTTAGGATATTTCCAACTTCTGTTTCGTATTGTAATTTGATACTGTGTTTGCTCTTACTTTCAAAGCTGTAAAATTTTTCAAATATTTTTTTTTTCAATTGATTAGTTACTTTTAAATGAGTTGATTGCGCTAAACATGTCAATAATAGTTTTATATTTTTTAATAATAGTTTTATATTTAAATTGTTTTCTTGATAGGTATTCATTTTGGAGTAGAATTACGCTATTATTACGCTTGCCGGGCAGGGCTTTGAAAACTTTTAGGTACATTTTTGTAAGTATGAACGCGATCGACCGGTCGATCGCGATCGACTGTTTGCCCATCCCTGCATTAGATTATAACTCATACAGCTCTTTTACGTAGATTTATTTTATTTATTTATTTATTTTAGGTAATCTAACAGCTCATTTGCAGTTCAATAGTACAATTTATACACGATACAATTTCAGAGCCATTGAACAAGCATTCCGTCAATATGGTAATACATAAGTATAAAAAAATAATAGGGAACAGGTACAATAGAATAGACACACTCACTCACATACAACACACACACACTCACCCTTACATACACACATACGGCTTACCTATTTATTATATTTAATCGTTTAATTTTTCTTATTGTATATGCACTCATTGTTCTTTCTGGATGGATTTAATTGTGACCAATATGCCGATAGTGTAAATTATGCGGCATTATTTGCAGGTTGCCAATCGTTTTGTTTTGTTGCGTTGGTATTATTGTTTTGAATTGCTAATAATGGTCAGCGAGCATTGCGCGCATGTTTTATTGTGACAATATTCCGAGAGTGAGTCGGCCATGTTGGTAGGTAGTAGGCAGTAAGGTAGATATACCTACCCACATCTACCTACATTGTTCGAAGAGACAACAGTCAACCAACAAATACACCGGCCGGATCCACCGTAGAATCGAATGGTGTTGTTGCTCTAGGCGCAAAGGAATATTAAGAAAAAAATGAACGAATGTCGATAAAAATCAATAGATCAATACATTTTTACAGTAATTTTGTTGTAGTCCATAAAATAATAACGATGCAAATACTTTACCTGTCGATGGGAGGAGTGCTCTCCTGAAACTAGTATCACTACGTGTTATAGAGCAAATTATGAGCTCTGTTATTTTTTGAATTGGGGCGTCAGTATCGGGTTGCTTGAACAGAGAAAGATTTTGTGAATTATGAAGTATTGTACACAGTGTTCTTGCGGTATCTGAACTACTTCCACCACCACCTGCTCTGCATATGGGGACTGTAAACGGCTCCTTCACAGAACGACTAGAAAAAAAATGTAAAGCACAAAAAGTAGCTTATGGATTCCTCTAGACGGGCAATCTCGGCCCCATAGTGCTATTAGAACAATCGTCATTGATTTCAGATCTTTAACCCGTGTTTTGAGAGGAAGTGAAATAACCTGATAACATTAATTTGTTTAGCGTCATAAATTGTAGATGCGATCCTGTATGGGATATATACTTACTTACCGTGGGCGCGTCCTTTTATACTATGTATTATGTACATCCGATATCGATCGAATTTCTCGTGTTTATTTACAACTTGTGTCGATACTAGATAATATACTGTATCGATCTTTTTATTTTGTTTTGTTATCGCCATTTATAACTTTTTGTTTTGGCAACACTTACTAGCAAACTAAAGAGTGTGCCTTGTGCGCGGGAAGCAATATATAAGTACTTACCTACTCACGAGAAATAGAAAGAGTAGGTACATATTTTCCCGCCAATATTATGCATTTCGCCATAGAAGTAACGATGATTGCGACTTCCAATATCACAATAAATTGCATCAAAACCAATTATAATAATTAACCTTTTTTCTTTGAATAATATACAGCATTAATATATTCAAATACTTTTGATATGAAGTAAAATATAAAGAATAACATTTTTTATTTTTTTATTTAACATCTTGTTTTTTTTACAATATAACAAATAAATTTACAAAATGTTGCATTACGTCATCAAAAAGATTAAAACCTTGTCCTTGATGAGGGAATCATTTGACATTAGATAATCGGTAAAGTTAATACATAGTTAGTTATACAACTGTGAAAAATAAAATAAAAAAAAAACAAATATACCTACATAAAAAAACAATAGAAAACTGGAAATTCGAAACAATTTTGGACATATCAATAGGTACATACATCATTACATACTTAGTCATGAATACATCAACATTTATTTAGACAAAAGCTATTTACATACCTACTCTACACACAAAAATGAAAGACATTTTAAGCATGATTCTATACCTTCATATGAACAAATAAAAATTAAAACAAACGTAAATAAAATTTTCATCAATTACCAAATTTAATACTAGATGTAAAATAAATATACAATCATATTATATTAAAAAAATACTTAAAAAACAAGTAAATATAACAATTGAGGATACGATTTTCAAAGTTTTCTTCACTTCTAAAGAAATTACCATTGTTTGCATTGTATGAAATAAAAAAAAAGTTCAATTTTATTAAGCTATCATATGAATCATGCTACAAGCTGACGATTTATGAATGTGACGAATGTTCGCCGAGATAGAAGCGTGTGACGATGGGTTGTCTATGTCTACCCCAATTGTATGGAAATGGAGTTGTATGTTAAATAGGTCCAATTCAAAAGTTTCTGTTACACGTAATAAATTCTTATTTCCCGCATTATATTTTTTATAAAATAATGTCAGACGCTTATAATTTTTTTTATTCATATTAATGAAATAGGGCATATAAATTAACGAATTAGATTCTTTCATTTACTGAAACGACCGCTTTGAATGACGAAGTAAATCCGAACAAAATTTAAAAACACAAAACACAAAAAGAGTAACAAAAAATACAAAACTATTATTTAAAAAAAATATATTTTAGAGCACCCTTTTCAAAAACGAACTATTAACGATATAAATAACGCCTGAGTATTATGCAACATGTATAGCATTATATCAAATGTATCAAGCGGTTTTAACATACATCGTCATAGGGAATACACAAATGCTGAAAGTTTCAGAACTCTAATTTGTCGGGAAGTTATCTCCCTTCGCGCTCCTTTTGCTGAGAACCGAGTTTTATTTTATTATAAAAATTATGCACGTCAAGGTAGCACTGCAATACAAAATATAATCAAGATATATTGTTTTTCCTCCGGTTGGAGACATTAAAAGCAATTTATTTATTTTTCTATTCTCACACGGTTATTTCCACACGGTACATTTTCTAAGATCACGTGACACTAAAAATATTCATAAAACGGAAGGAGACAAAATTCTTTTATGAGTCGTGTCTTAGCGATGGCCGTGGAAGAATAACGTTCATCTCCATATTGCTCTGTTAATGGCTCTCTTCCAATTTTATTTACCTAAGCCGCTGCTGTGTACGTTAATCTCATCATATATTTTAAAACACCATTTATATCTTCAAAAGCATTTTTTAAACCATTGCTTTCCCGTGGGGTGGATCCAGTTCAAATTAAAGTTAAAGTGAAGTAGGTAGATTAGTAGCAAAAAAATATATAAAAAAAGAAGAATGAAATTGATTGAATACGCGAGTTTGTTGTTTTTTTTTCATTCAATCACTTTTTTACGCTGCAAAAAACTGTATTAGTCACATTTCTTATTCTGCAGAATGATTATCATAGCAGAACCGTGTGTTTTATGATTATCAATTATTCATTAAGTAGCCGAATATTTTAATAAAAATTGAAATAATATCTATGACACTTTATATCCCTATCCAAAATTACTTTATATATTATTAATAATTTATTACGACGCAAGTTTACTTCTAAATGTCAACGAAAAAATTGTATTTTAGATTATACTTGTCACGGGATAGGCTCCAAAGTACTTTTTGGATGCTATTTGTGCCGTACTCTTAAAAGTTACGTTCCTCAACAAAATATTTTATTTTATTTTTTTATTTAAGAAACACTCACAGAGAAATTGACATTTTCAAAAATACAAAATATATAAATACAAAATAACATGTAAGGTCAACTCTCCAATTACGAGTGCCTGCAGCATGTTATATTAAAATACCTATGATAAGGTGGTAGGAGGAGAAAAAGGGGATAAATTATATATTATTCTCTCATTATTTGTCTACACATTGGCTCTATACACTTTCTTTCATCTTGTGTACTTTTTTCGTAATATTTTTTTAATAATACCTGTTTTCTCCGATTTTTTATCCATTACTCAAAACTTACAAGGCTTAGAAACAAACTTAGAATTTTTTTTGTAAATGATAGGTATTTTATAAATCTAAACATTGGCTCGATACGTTTTCACATAATGTTATCACTTTTTTTGTAAAATCAAATAATCCATAGTATTTTATGTAACGCTCGATTCAAATACACTAACTTGGGCGCACACGATTGTAATTTTTAAGGACTACATTGCCTGCCTACATTGCCTGCCCCTTAATTTAGTCGGTCATATTAGATTATTGATTTATTTTTAAATCATCAAAAATAGCTTCCCATAGTTGTTTTTATTTTTCTTAATTTTGTGCAAATTTATTCACTAAATTTAAAAAAGCAATTTATTTCGAATTTCTTTATTAATTTTAATTAATTTCAATGCTTTTAATATAGGTAGGTACAAAGATTATTGACTGACGGAAAATGAACATTACTGTTTTTTTCCTCCGTCAATTTTCTGGGATTTTTTTTTATCTCTTATTGATATTATTTTAAATCAAATAAAATCGTTGTTAGATTGGTCAGATTGTCAGATACATATAGCGGGAAATAAAATAATTCATTTATGATATCTCTGTCTCAGGAAATATCGGAAATATATTAAATCTCGAACCTTAATTATATTATGCATACTGTGTTGTCAATTTCACAATATTATTTTTAAATGTTACATTAAATTGATTTCTAAATAATCCACTTATTCACCTATTTCTTAATACGTCTGTGGGCGACTGGGCAACCATTTTGTGTTATAAGTTTGTACTTCTTCGATTCCCACACACGACAAAGTTACTCACTGCCTTCTTAATACAAGTATATAATTCAAATGTTTTATATTTTTACATTGAATGCTGTTGTTTTAGCTTCGAGCGGTAAGTTAAGCTCGGACTTAATATTATGATTTGTGTTAAGTATGTTGTACCTACCTGTAAGTATACCTACTAATTCTCTTGGTTTATTATTATTCATGTAAAGTGAACTTAAAACGTTTGTCGTCCCTTCGTTTATGGGACTATTTTAGTCTTGTTTAATTTTAACTCTCCACGAGTCTCTCCCCTTTACATCAGTCAAATATCAATCTTGTTGTGGGGAAAAATACAGTTTTATTTTACAAATAGTGGGTGTGATCGTCAGAAATCCTTAGCGCTTTATATTACGTATATGTACTAACATTGTATTATTGGGTAGACATAATTAAAAATGGATTCTTAAATAACAGTGACAGATAGGTAGAAATATCATTCTTATTATTGACGTAGGAAAATTTCTATAACGCCATCTTCTCTAAACATTTTAAGTACTCTGTGAGGATATTTCAAACTAACAGATCTCAAATAATTAACAATTTCAGAAGCTACAGAAACCTATGTCATTGTTCATATTACAAACATACATAGATCTTGTATGTACAGTCCAAGCTATAAATTCAATCCACTTCATGATGTTGTATGTACAGTCCAAGCTATAAATTCAATCTTGTATGTACAGTCCAAGCTATAAATTCAATCCGCTTCATGATGTTGTATGTACAGTCCAAGCTATAAATTCAATCTTGTATATACAGTTCAGTGGTAACTTGTTATTGGGTGCGTGTTAAATTAATATTTGACATAGTACCTGGTGGTTGCTCGAGAAGCAATATTAAATAATTAAATAAATAAAATATTCAAATACGTTATATTAGTTGCCAACACACTTTGGTGGCGGTGTGTATCAAGAAATTTTGCTTTTGTCACGTCTATAGTTATTAGTTTCGTCATTCTTTGCACGTATTCTATAAAGTGCAAAACTATTTAATGTGAATAATTGTTATTAATGTTATTGTATTAATACTTATTGAAGCATTCGATGCTTTTACGACTATTTATCATCATCATCATCATTAGTTTCGTGGAATAAAAAAACAAATCAATGACTGGACACATTATACACACGTACGATATAAATCGTAAGAAAAACCACAATGTCGTGTTTCATTTTCAATTTCACACGTTGTTTATTATTCTTTTTTTAATTTGACACGCCAGGTCCCCCCGACGACGTCGGCTACTACTTTAGCATGGTCATCTATGTCTTGAACTAACGGAAACAGCTCCTCCACTCTGGGAACTCTGATCCATTCCGAACCACACCGCGACTACCCTCAGTTTTTCCTTTCGTGATGAGGTGTATTAGACAGTATTTATTTATACTGGACAAGAATTCTCTTCCCACGCCAGCTCAGTATTGGTGACCATGTCGGTCCATGGGATTCGTAACTACCTGCATTTTTTTTTCATAAAAAATGAATATGTCCTTGTTAAACAAGTACATATACATCTTCCTACGTTCACTAAACTAAGCATAAATGCTTGTGCTATAGGTGAACGAAATAGGTCGAGGCAGGATTCGAACTCGCGACCTCTGGATTACTAACCCAATGCGCTAACCGCTCTGCCATCGACCCATCTACATTTAAATGTTTAAATTTTCCACATGTTGTTTTTTCATATAATAACAAAGAAACGAGCTTTTGATATTACCTACTTCTATTCAAACACTTCCTTACTTCTTAAAAAATACTTTTTGAATGAATTCCCGCCCTTCTGAGAAACGAACCCAGGACACTAGCTCTGAATGCAAATAACTTATAACTATGCCATTTATATATGGATAAAAAGCAAAAGAGGTCAATAATTAATTCTATACAGTTTAGTCCTCTTTATAGAACGATCGTTTCGCCTTGTAAGGGACTTTATAAAAATAATAATAAAAAAATACATGTATCAGTTGGTGTTAAAAAACATACATATATTGTTTCCCATAATAACGATGTACACATTCATTTTTATTTTCACTTTATTTATTAGAAAGATGTTATTTTATCCAATTGAAGATGCTAATATTTATTAAATATAATTAATTTTACGATAATATTATTTTTTTAGAATTAACTGTTTTTAAGAATCGTGTTTTTTTGTAATACATTTCTACCAACTTTTGTGCCATACGTACATATGTTATCAGTTACGAGTTTAACTAAATAAATTGGCCATATAGAAATAGGTACAATTTCTGTGTTCTGTGCTCATTTTCGATAATTTGAAACTAATTATGTCATTTTGACACGTTTTAAAAAATGTTATATATATATATATATATTTTTTTTTTGAATTAATTTAGTGTCTATAGCATCATATTTTTTACAATACATACTTTAAACTTAATACCCTCTTTTGGTGTTAATCTTGAAATTTGTATAGCAACGTTGTTTGGTAATTTTTGCAGTGTCAGATTGAATTAAATTACTCTCTATTTTGACTGCTGCAAACTGCAAAAAACTTTTGTATTATAAATACAGAATTATTATCTGCCAATATTTACCTAAAAAAAAACATCATCGTTGTTAAAAACCACGTATCATCATTCTAAAATCATTTCAAATTGTAATGCAACATTTGTTATGTTTATTGGTATTAATTATCGCAGTGCCTACTATAAATATCTATCTTAAATAAAATAAAGTGTATTCAACGATGTGATGTGTTTTAATTCTATATTTTTTGTTTAAGTAATGAAATAAGTTATTTAAACACTTAGCGTTTAGTATATTTATTGTTTTTTTGTAACTATTTTATACCTTTCATTAGTACTCATTTACAAATATATTTGTGTATCGTTTATTTATAAAATATGAATACCAATTTAATATCGGGTCGTTTTTTAACACCGATAATCGACAATTTAATTGTTTATTAATGTCTTTCATGACAAAAAAAACAAACTTAAATTTTTTGACATTATTTCTGGGCATTCGAATAAAAAATTGAATTATGTGACATTAAAATCTACTCATCTATTTAACTTTATATTGACGCTTTTTAATTGTATACTTACATTATTAAAATTGTGTGTTTTTATGTACCTAGAAATAAAGACAAAATTTTATTTTATGTTTTATTCAACTTTGAAATGAAATTGAAAGAATTAAAGCAAATTTCATCTACAACATAAATGAATTTGAATAGTAATATTCAAATCGATGTGTTTTGAAGTGTATAGGTACATATATGTATTTAACCGTGGATAAAAAATATATTTTTGAATTTTTTCAAAGGTTTTGTTTTGTAAACATTAATTAAATATATAATAAATTATTTATATCTCATCAAAGTCGAAAAATATATGTATATTTCATAGAAGATAAAAAAATGAAAGAATCATACATCTACAGGGCTTCCGTATTATTTGGTTTTATAAGTGATAAATTTGTACTTAGTTTTTTTATTTACTGTGAAATTAAATGAAAAGAAATTGTGAAAATTACAGCAAATATTTTATATTTTGTGTACCTTAAGTAGTTTTAAAATCAGCCAAAGTCGTAAGCCCTTAGGTGCTAAAGTTTCCGTGTTTTCCTCGTTGTATCTATATCGTTGCATCTTTGTGTTTTTTTATTGTGATGCTGTTTATTATTACTAAAGTATAGATATTGTCTTGAGAACACGCCGACAAGTCTAGAAATTTGTCTCAAACCAGTGTTTTTTGTAATATTATTTGCTTTCATTATTTTTCAATAAAAAATATTAAAAACTAGTAATGTGACGATAGCAAATTAGAAGAACTACGAAAAAAATCTTTCTAATTATTGTATAGTTTTTTTTTGTTTTTAATAAATAACCTTGAATATTAGTCATATAATAAAATTCTTTGATAATATTTACACACAATATATTTTTATCAGATCCAATTAATACTTTCACAATTTCGTCACATGGCTCGTTTTTGATATGCAGCGACGATATTGAGATTCAATTGATCATAATATTAAAATTACCTCCCTAGAACGAGCGCTTTCCTGTACAGAAATGTATGTTTATATAAATTTTGTATTGAAAATACACCACTCGATTAAATCTCTGTAAAATTATAATAAAAAATATATTATAGTTTATAAGTAGTAAAGTAATTATTTTATAATATTGATTTTTGTAAATACGAATGTATAAATTTTATAAAAAAAACAATTAGTTTAATTTATAAATGTATTATTTTTATTTTGATGCAAATTATAAATATATATTTTTATATAATATTAGTTGTTTAAGATTTAATTATTATTATTATTATTATATAAAGACATCGAACAATTTTATGAATATTTATTAATGTTTTGTTGAGTTTTTATTACACCGTGATAATAAATTGAACGAAATGATGCTCATTTGTATACTATTTATTATTTTTATTTATTAATTGTTACACATTAACATTTACCTCCTTTAGTTTGTAAGAGATAAAAATGAATTATTGAAAAGTTTTGAAATTATTTTATTGATTTATAATAATTGACAATAATTATTATAAAGCATTATAATAATTATTAAAGGAATACCAAAGATATGGTTACATATAGAAAAAATACTTCCAGTGTGTTACATTTGATTTTTTCGCTTTTGTCGTTAAAATAATAATTGAATATTTTAATTGCTGTGCTATAAACCCGTTCAATAAATGTCTATCGGTTTTCGGATTGTGTGTTTTTCGTCTTATCAGTACCTAGTTTTACGGTTAAATTTAACGAAAAGTGCACCGGAATTGAAGAAAATCTTGAATTTCTTGAAGAAACATCATGTAATGGGTATGTATTTTTTTTCATTTGAAAATTATCAGTGTATGTAAAATGAGATTGAATAGAGAGTGTGTATTTAAATCCTAGTTCTTTTTTACTTCACAATTTTATTATTCGTTCGTGTTTATTTGGTAGAACTCAATTTTAAATAGATATACGAAAAACAATTTATTTTTAGTCCACATATTTTTTCAACGATGTCAATTTATATTTATTTCTACACGAGGATACCATCCACCTTTGTATAAGAATAATAATGTGCCCACTGTCTTACATATGTATGTAGTGTAGAGTTTAGTGTTGACCACTAGACACTCGTTTCATGTAAAAGTAAGACATATTTCTTAGATAAATACAGGTTTCTTATAATAGTGTCAGGTTGCTGGGCTATGATTACAAAAATGATTTGGTAGAAATCAAGTAACAATTTGCCACAGTTAGAAGGCTCATGGTGTTCATCGTCTCATAAATCCAGATTCTATAAACTCACATGTATCTCCACAAGTATTTAAATACTCCATTCTATCGAATCGCTTAGTAGACAAAATAGATATGGAATAAATAAAACAATAAAATAATTTTAATATTTAATTTATTTCATGTATGTACATTAAAATTAAAATTCTTAAGTGTCTACGTATTTATTTATTAAAAAAAAATGTTTTCGTTTATTGTACTATACAGACTAGATAAATAACTAATAAATTCAGTTCTAACATCAAAAATGAATAAAAATAATAATAATTTAGTCCTAATAAGTTATAATAATACGTTTAAAAATAAATAAATCATTTTGAATGTAATTCTTAAAAAGTTTTTCTTTGTCCGGTTTGTATGTATGAACTTAAACATATTTGTTTGTCAAAGAATGAATGTGTTATTGTTGTAACAATTATATACATCATCATACATTCCCTAAACTAAGCATAAATGCTTGGGCTATAGGTTAACAAAACCGGTCGTGGCAGGATTCGAACTTGCGACAACTGGATAACTAACTCAGCTATATTCCTTTGCCATTTTAAGTATATGCCATATTTTGAAATGATTATTCAATAACATATTTGAAAATGATTAATATGAACACATATATAATTCCACAATTTATTTTATTTTTCTCCCGACGACCGTTTCGGCTTATAAGGCCATAATCAACTGGTTGATTATCAACCAGTTGATTATGGCCTTATAAGCCGAAACGGTCGTCGGGAGAAAAATAAAATAAATTGTGGAATTATATATGTATGTGTTCATATTAATCATTGTCATAATGGAATTCTACAAATTAGAAGCCGTCACAATCGAAAGATTGAAAAGTGCGTATAACATATTTGAAATTTATTATTACGGCGATTTGTTATAAAATCGCATAATAATAAAAGTCTGTCACTGTTTTTTTAAAAGTACATTCCCTAAACTTAGCACAGATGGTAGGATTCGAACTCGCGACCGCTGGATTACCAGCGCGCCAATATTTTTTGTATCTAACAATCTTTTAGTTCGATTTAATTAATCTACGAATAAACGTTTTTAATTCACAAAAAATATTTGTGTCATCATCATGTCCTGTGCGTTAATCTTTTAAAGCTAGAAATAAGTACACTTGTTTCAGATTCACTTATAATAATATGAACTTACCGAAATCGGTCTGTTGGAGATCATCGTTGTTGTGCGAGAGAATGAAGATAACTAAGGTAAATTTTATAATTAAACCAGGTGCATACCAATATAAAAATATATTAGTATATATACTACATATGTTAATTTTCATTTTATCGCATTCTGACAATGATCTTCAACAGATCGATACCGGCCAGTGATTATTAAAATATAAGTGAAACTAACTGTTTCCTTATTTCTGTTATAATGGAGTTTCACAAATAATTTACTGTCCGTCGACAAATTTAAAAGTAAATCTTTATATAAATACTATTCCCATGCTTTTGTTATTTTCAACCCTTAAGGTATGACCACGCAGATGATACTATATGAACAGTATAACACAGAGTTTGAACGACGATGCATTCATTTAAAGAAGTCGATGGTTCTTGGCGTTTGGTTTTCTTTTACTGCCTCACTAATGACATGACGTGATAGTACCTATTTATGATTTTAAATATTCAGAAATCTAGCGTATTCAATTGAGTAATATATCTTTGAGATGTTGCATAACGTTGTACTTCTTTGCCTATACCATTGGTTCTCAAACTTTTCGACTCGTAGACTACTTACCATTTTTTTTGTTTTCCGCGGACTCTGCAAAATATTAATTTTTTTTTAAGTTCAGACACCATGTTATTGACTTTGATGGTTTTTTTTTGTAAATTGGACAGTTGAAGAAAAGAAAAAAATAAACAATCTTTTTTAATATCTTTATTGAAATATCACAAGATAGGAGATAATATTTAAATTTGGAACATATTTCAAATCATATCTCGTGTACATACTGCACATTTTTTCGTCTACACCGACTTAAACACCTTATAAACCGAATGTGATTTCAGCTTGTGGTATGTATCAGTATAATGTGTGAGTCATTCTTCATTTTTTTTCAATCAGGCTTTCTCATTTTCACTAATTACTCTGAAAGTTAGGTTTTCTTTTTTCTAGAAGTTGTCTTTAGGGATTGGTATTTTATATTTTTTATTAAAATATTTAAACCTAGTGAAACTAAAATGTAGGTTTATTTCAATTTGTTATTATTTTAACTTGATATATTTTCGTTGGTAGTATGCAAACGATATTAAAAATTATAGTATTTTATGGTAATAAAGTATTTATTATTTTGAGAAGTATTTTGATAAATTATTACTGAAAGTACACTCCCAAATAATCCTAAAATAATATTTTCATCATAGTCCTTTGAGAAACTATGATTTTTTTCTTTGCACGGCCCATGCCTGAATTTGTGTGACGATAATTATCCTAAATCTTCAATGGTGGCAAATTGTTATAAGATATATCAGTGTCTTATGTCCGTTCTTTCTTTAAATTTATAATGGATTTTTATTCTAAAGTCACAGTTAATTATCTGCTATTGTTTATTTTTTCATAGTGGAAAGAAATGTTAGTAATTTGACCCGTATTGTTTTTTTTCAATCAATTATATTTTTTTTTCATTCTTATTTTCTGAAAAAAAAAAGATTTTGCGTGGGTTCTTCGTTCAGAAATGTCAATCTCTGAACTGTTGAAGCCCTTTCTTCTCTTTGTCTTTCGCTGTCTGAGGAGGATGCAGATAGTCCTCATTCTGTTATTGTTTATGTATTCAGTTGGTGTACTGCCGATTCGGAGTTTGTATGGATTACATTGGTTCTCAATGGTTAGGGAGAAATGTACTTGCCTTTTGATTGCCGTCGTTGGTCCCCTTTGTTGAATGTAATATCATACTTAAGAAATTAATAAGAGATAATTTCAAATATAGAATTGTTAATTTTGTGGTACATGGGATAATTGTTAAAAAAGTTGCATAATAAAATTCCGTATTTAACTAATAATATTGGATAGCTGTGGACGTTCAATAAATTACCAATCAATATTAATTGTATTTTTAGGAGATTTTTATTTACAAAAATAGTGCACAGAATTTTGGATATTTAATGATTCGAATTATAAATTTGTTAAAAAAATCCTCAATTTCAATTTTTTTAGGTATTATTTTTTTTCGAATTTGACAACATATTTGATCTTTAAGTAACAGTTTATCTGATTTTAAATGGGTAGGTACGTAAATATTTTTTAAAGCTGTCCACACCAGCAGAGAAATGATTTCGAATAGAGATGAGAAAACTTATGTGTGAAAAATCTTTTCTGTGTAAATATTATCACAGAATTGTAGTCCTTATGTATTCTAACGTAATATGTTATCAAAATAATTATTCATTGTACGCGATTTAGTACGGTGCTTAAAGATTTAAAATTGTCAGTTCGAGTAATATCATACGTTACTTGTGTAGTTCTATGTAGTGTTAATTCAATGGACCAACATAAGAATAAGTTACTCTTGCAATAGTATCTGTGATTCTTTAGTATTACTGATGGTATAATTAATTTTAAATTATATTTTAGAAACGATGAACGCCATAATTGAAAAATGCTAACTTGTTTTTGAAATTTAAGAATCAATTTGAATATCAGGAAATAAAAACAAAAAAAAAACACACACATTGTTTCCTTAATACTTCTTTTTATTTTTTGTTTGAACATTTTATTTCTAATTAATTAATTTATTTATTTACTACAGTATAATAGCAATGATAAACAACTCCCCACTATTCCATTACTTGTCTATTTTATACTCTTACCGAATATTTCAGTTCAAACATTTCAAGAAGGTACAAAATTTGAATGAAGGAACGATATGTGTAGGTCTAAGATTTCTGAAAAAGCGTTTGAAGCGACACATGTCTGCAATTATTGATGTGGAAAGTTAAAGGTTATTATCTATTTATCAAAAAGGACACGATAGAAAGCTTCGCATTTGTGATACGAACCGCAGTTTTGGAAGCTGTGCTGAAAGTTTAATTTCTTTTATAAATACCTTCGAGAGTTTCAATATATATTTAATTTAATTTGTCGGAAGAAATTTCTTGACGCCATTACTATTTTTTTTGTATTGTGATTTATTATTAAAGTTTATTGCGAGTGTTTAATCAATTATTTATTTATTTATTGAATAATTGAAAAATGTTATTAAAAAAGAAAATGATAAATGCATTTGAAAAGTGCAAAATGAATAACCATATTGCTAAGAATAAATTGATTGTGACTTTTTGGATATAAATAAAGGTAATATAATGTTCCCTGCCAAACTAGTTTGTCCTAGCCCAAATTGGTTAAGGGGCCATATAAACCTAACCTCCCCAATTTCAAATCAAATTCCTCAAATATGTTAAACAGTGTGTTTTTAGAAAAAATACCATAAGTATTTTCAACATTTCAATGTTCGTCACACTATTTTAAAATTCAGCCTAAATTCCCCTAAAAAAATATTACAAAATCATTTTATACAGCATTTTTTTAAAATGACTCCATAACTATGTGTCGTAGAGAAATAAATATTTTATAAGCTTAAAGAGTGCATAAAATCAAATTGAATGATCGATGAACTTTTTTCATTTCAAGTCTGGTTTGTTCTTAAAATGCAAAAAAATAACAAATTTTGGGTTTCAGTTAATTTAAATCATGTATAAACCTTTTTTTTACAAACGCGATATAGTTACCCTTACTAACACGTAACTTCACAGTGCATTAGGAGGTTTTAATATATCATGTTTTCAGTCATTAGATTTAGCGTTATATGTCTTCTTGATCCTACGCGTGTCATTTATTTGGGGTATTTCAGGTTCTTTTTTTAATATATAATGCGACTCACTCATGCGAGTTGCAAACTTTAGGTTAGGTTATATTGTCCCGGACTAAACTATGACACGTGTAGGAAAAAACTAGTTTGCCCGGTAACATATACAATTGTACCATCAATTTATGTTCCTATTGGGAAAGACAGTAAATTTAGCCCCGAAAATTTCTTACCCTCCAAACGTCATTACTTTATTTACACCTGTAGGTATAGATGCCGCCAAACTTCTTGAGCCTTTTCGCCGTGGAGGGGTGGGGGTGATTTGCACATATACCAACCAAGCAAAAACACAAAAAAATGCAATCTGCGCACCCACGTGACGGGCTCAAGTTGTTTTCCGATAGCTATACGTCTTATTCTCGCACGCCGATAATTTAAAATCCTCGCCTTTCACGCCGTTGTTAAAACTATATATATTTTTTTACATCTGTACTACATGTCTGTCCTGAGGAGGGAGCGGTCAACTCCGAATACTAGTTTGACGTTAAATACTCAACGTGGTTTAATACAATATTAGTTATTTTTACTTACAAATATAGCACATTCGTGGTATAAACATGCGTTATTGTAATGCATTAAATATATATCTAATTTACTAAACGAATTAGTATTTGAAATCAATAATAAACATGACGCCATTAATTTTAATAAAATTTTTTGATATAGATGAAAATAATAAAAATGTCTCAGTTAGTTATGAACCGGTGTTTACTGTATTGTGAACTATTCAGTTAAACCATGCTCCACAATATTAATTGCTATCCAGTACTCGATAACAATCGCCAAGAATAATAATAAATACCGAGGATTTAAAGAATGCATGCGTTGAACAACAACAGAAGTATGAGAGAGATTTATGTGCATAGATTAAGGACAAATATACTCTACCTACTCCACAATATCAGTGATTGTGTATTTGTTGTAATTATTTCCCGATATCTACATCTGATTGTATAGTTTTGTTTGTGCATTTACTTCCTTGTAGTGAATGGTTTTCACATCGATATTCTAAAAAAAACTTTTTAAAGCTAAGATTTAATCACTTAGGCAGGGTTGTTTCAACAAAAGTATCGGTACTAGTATAGTTAAAATACTTTGATTTCATGAAATTGTTCAAAAATGCATCGTTTGACGCCATTACATTTCAATGAAATAACCATAAAATTATTAAAAACTTTTGCTTGTTTATTTCAAATATAATGCCGTCAAACGTCTCAATTTTGAACATTGAAATTATTTCATTGAAATGTAATGACGTCAAACGATGCATTTTTGAACAATGCCATGAAATCAAAGTATTTTAACTATACTATTACCGTTACTTTTGTTGAAACAACCTAGCCTTAGGCTGTGTTTCTCGTTTAGTTAAAATACTTTAATTAAATATAAAGTAAAAGTATAGTTAAAATACTTTAATTTCATAAAATTGTTCAATACTTTTGGCTGTTTCATTGAAATCTAATGCCGTCAAACGACTCAGTTTTATCAAATCAAAGTTTTTTAAGTATACTATTATTACCGATACTTTTGTATCGGTACTAACCCAACCTTAGGCTGTGTTGTTTCAACAAAAGTATCAATAATAGTATAGTTAAAATACTATGATTTCATAAAATTGTCCAAAATTGTGTCGTTTGGTGGCATTAGGATTCTATGAAAGTATTGCACAATTTTATGAATTCAAAATACTCTAAGTATACTTTTACTTTAATCTTTGTTCGAGAAACAGAAGTAGAAAATTTATTTTTCTGACATTTCTTCATGACGTATGTCTACTAAAATGAAGTTTAAAATAATTTTAAAAATGAATTACATTTTTAAATCAGAACTGTGTCTATTTCATATATTTTATTTTTTTTCTGCACCATGTGGTAACGTGGATTTTTGTACGTTTCGTGAATATCTTTTAATTTTCTATATAAAGTGATCAAATTCAAATTGTAACAAAACTCGCTTACGCGAGTCACAACGTTCCTGAACTATCAAAATACTTTACTTAATAAAACATGTTATATTACCAAATCTGATATTATTACAGTATGAACCACTTGGAATGGTTTTGTTAAATACTGGTTTTGGAGCTAACCGATCATTCATCAGGTGCTTGTGTTTCGTAAAATATGACTGTAAAGCTAAAGAAACCTGATGAGGAAGCGATAAGGTCCGAAACCAGTAGCGAGTAAGTAAATGTAATTACCAAAATCGGTCATATAAAATTTTTAAACTTTTCAATAATTATTTTTAATTGTAAGAAAGCATTATATATATTTGTTGTAATTTTGATATTTTAATAACATTTTATTAATCTTTTTTGTGCATAATATATTTCATGAGGGGAAATGAAGAAAACAAATAGAGAAATGATTTATTAAGATTTATATACATTTTTCCTTATAATACTAGTCACGTCAAATTTTAATGAAATCCCCTATTAGTAATGTTGACATTTATCAACTAGTCACTAATAATATATATCATTTTAATAAATAAATAAATATAATTTCTCAATGGTTTGTTTGATTTAATAACTTGAACAATGTAAATTTAAACCTTTATACAAATATGTATATGTGAATGAAATAGCTTAATTCTTAATTAAAAAAAAAATGAAAAATTTTGTATTATTTCAATATTTGTTGCAATATCTATTGACTTGTGCTTAATTTTAAAAATGTGGATTTGCTAACACATGTGAAATAAAATATATCTAAATAAATGATGAAATTAAATTTTATATTTTATTTGTATCTGAATAAAACAGTGCTGTAAAAAACTCTTTTTATTTTCAGATGTTTTTTTTTTCAAATTATACTTATGATTTAAAAAAACAACAAAAAATATGATTTCAATTTCATGATTCATTTTAAAACATGAAATTTATTTCCCATTAAAATTATACTCTCATTTTTGATATAGCAATTATTCAATGTTGAATGTTTTGAATAATTGAAATTTGATCATAGCTTGTTAAGGCATAATATTATATTTGATTTTAACATCAACTAATCATAAAAATAACTAAGTTGTTTGTTCACTACCTACAATATATTTTTATGCAAACTATTGTTCACATTATGTAGAAGTTGTTGAAGTCTTTCTGATGATTTTTCTTTTGTACTTCCTGCTGTCTGTCATTTTGCATCTGAAACAAAAGAAAAATTATATTATTACTAATATTAAATGTTTTAATGTACTGCTTTTTTAAATTGTTTTTCAATGTTTGTGTCTGCATGTGTTTTGTTTTTTTTTACATGTACATATTTTGAATTTTTGTGTTTTACTGTTTTTCAGGATTATTTTTATCATCAATAAAATGATATAAAAAATATTGTGAAAATATTATAATGGTGTATTTCAATATGTACATGTCATGTCTTTATTATGTCGTTAAAATTGTTCCGATATACACAAAAATTATACATTTTTATTTAACAACAATATTTTATGAAACATGGAATTATTGAAACTTTTAAACCCGTAGTCTAGAATGTTAATGACGAGATAAAATTCATGTGAAAACTGTCGAATTCATGGTGTATCAATTGTACTTCTATAAGCGCGTCTTTTCGAAGGTAAAATGATTTTTATTGCGTAAATTAATATAATCACCATCAATATATACAAATATAGTCTGAAGTTTTAGTAAATTTTTAATTAATTTGTGTTTACTTGTTGCAAATTAGCCTGATGAGGGGACGTTTAGTTCCGATACCGGTCGCATAGTTTCAACAAGTAAGTAGGTATAAATTAATTTAAAAAAAATGAATGAAATTTTTACTAAAATGTATCTCAAAGTTAATTCGATTTTTGAGAATATGAAATTGTAGTTATTATGGATTTATGACGACCGCCGCGGTTCAGTTAGCCTATCGACTTCTGTACGAGCGTCGACACTGAAAAAAAAGTTATGTTAAAATTAACCGAACTATAGTGACTACAAAACAATTCGTTTAGTGCTACAAAATATTTTGTACCCTGAGCTAAACACTTCAGTCATAAATAGATTAACTTTTATTACTGATAACAAAAGTTTGGCTAAAAACGCAGGTAGCCAGTTCGTTCGTCACAATTATTTTTTCCAGCAGATTTATTTAAATTAATATTTTCACGTAAATATTGCTTCTCTGAGCTGTTAACACTGGTAAATAAGAAGTTGCCATATGGCAATAAACTCGAACTGGCACAGGGTCCAAGGAATTGTTTATTATTATTAGTTTTTATTCCCGCTGGAAATCGACTCTGAACTGTAGTTCATTAGTCAGATAATTTACTAATCAATCCTCTTGCAGGGCAACGTGTTATAATTATGTTAAATAAAATAAACAGGTGTTATTATACAATATTATACAATGGCGTCTATAAAATTGATCATTTATGTGATTATGTCCGCCAGTTAACGTATCGATAGTACCTTAAGTACTAGAGCAGGGCTGTTGAAATTTTTTTTGCAAAGGGCCAGATTCAGAACTACAGGCCGCAGAAGTAAAACAATAACCTCCCACGTCTTCATCAAAATCTAAATTATGAAAAATTACAAATATGGATACTAAGAATATTTTGAATGAACGATGAGCGCCTGACAAAGAAAGTATACAAGGCTGAAAAGAGTGGAATGAGAGGTCGTGGCCGCCCGAGAAAGAGTTGGCATGATCATATAAATGAGATTTTGAAAGATGGTAATATACGAAGTCAGAATAAAAGGCGAGCATGTATGACGCGATGCATGGATGTAAATGAGGCAAAACACGTATGTCAAGATAGAGGTGTCTGGCGTTCGGTCCTCTCTGCCTACCCCAAGTAGGGATACGGCGTGATGGAATGTATGTATGTATGTATGTATAAGAATATTTTTATTATTTTATGTATAATTCGTTTTCTAAGAATTTATAAAACAGATATATTATTTTACATGATATTGTTTTGTTTTGTCTCCTACATTGGTTTGTGGTGCATACTTCGATGCATACTTGTAACAATATTATTAATTAGGTACCTACATAGGCGTTGAACTTATGAACTGATTGTAGTGAACTCAATATTGACTGTTCGGTCAGTATTGAAGTTACCTGCTAATTTTGGGTGCGGATGGCTAATTAGATATTATACCTACTCTTCTTAACTTTTTCTTTTGTATGTTTTAAAGTACTCACTTATGTTTAAAAAAAATTGTAATTGTTAAATATATTACTTAGTTTAAATTAAATTATTTGAAAGAACCTTTAAAAGGTTTATATCTTGATTCATATAATATAGCTACTGTTAATTTGTCATGTAAACTGGTGGTTCTGTAAATCAATAAAATAAATAAAACAAAAAAATGGCTGCCATGAAAAAAAAATCTATTTTCCATTGATCATTGATCATTCCCAATAAAAATAAAAAGGTAGAACGAGAAATTTTCCGTTTTCTTTTGATTCCTTAAATAAATGAAGTTTATAAATTCCACGCAGGACATAATTTCAGTTTATTTCGATAAACTTAATCAAACAATGTCCGCGTAGCGAGAAAATGTCAGTTTTCTTGTATTTCTTTCGGTAATCAATACAAAAAGTTTTTTTTTATTTCGATAAATTAACTAAAAAAATATCAGTGTAGCGAGAAATTTTCAGTCTTTTTTGATTTTGTTTTTAGTATTTTTTTGAATAATTATTTTGTTGATTTTTGATGTATATTGCTCGCGGGCCGCAGTTTGCCGGCTGTACTAGAGCATTACAAACGGTCATGTAAAAGTATATTAATATTTTCACTGAACATAATAAATATTAATTGCTAGATAGGTAGTTATTTGGCTTTGAAGCAATGACATGTTTTAAGGCGACACTATCAGCTTATGCTATTTAGGATAAACTCACAAATCAATAATCTATGGACATAACACAAGCAAAATTTATTTGTATCAATAACGGACTGAAAATTAAACAATAGGATCCAAACACTAATATTAAATAGTGGATGTTGTCATAAGGGATTAAAATTTGAAAAAAATAATACTGGTATATATTTTTATCACACCATAATTTACAATGTTACAAACAAGTAGATTACTTCTAACCAATTAGGAAACCCTATTCTAGGGCTAGCAGTTTGAAACTTGAAATATCAAAAAGTACCCTTTTTTGTTAATAAAGATATTTAAATTTCGAAAAAAAGCAAATACTTTTACTTCTATATAAATGTTTCATTAATATCAGAATTGTATTAAAACATTGAATGTCTTTACTTTGATACCCCGTTCCACTTTACTTCGTGCACCAATCCCCTAGTCTAAAGTATGCATAAAATATGGATCTCTATACATAAACTAGATATTATTTAGAAATTTCGTTTGTAAACTCATTTTTGAATGACTTTCAATTATTGCTTAAATATCTACGAAGGTCTTTGATTTGTTAGTACTGAGGGTGTTGATGATGAAAACAGTTATTTATTTTAATTTTTATGTATATTTCAATACTATACGCGGTGGTATGCAGTGTAATCCAATATATTTTCATTTTTTATTACGTTTTCTCTCAATATTTTCACATACTCATTACATAATATCACACATAATCACCGTTACTTGAATATTTTCTTGTACTTATTTAACAAATAGTACGTTTTATGACATCACAGGTGTCCGGTTCTGTCTGCTTACCCCGTTAGGGACATGTTTCGCTAGTGTGATTGTACTATTATATAAATCCGTTCACATATAATAAATCATTATTTTTAAGCAAATGTTGCTTCTCTTGGCTGGAAACACTGGTTAGCTAGAAGAAATTGTCAGATGACAATAACTTCGCCACTTGCGCAGGGCGCAAGGAAGTGTTTATTATTTATATTTTTAAAGCGTTTTTTCCACGTTATTTATTTGGTCATAATTATAAAATTTACTGAAAAATATAAGTTTTTCTCACATTTATACGTATCTCATCACTGAACTATGTGAGATATTATTTTGCCTGTTGTATTTTCGATTTCTTGACTTTTACCGGACACCAGACAACAATGATTAGTGAAAATAGTGATCAGTGAACCACTATTCTACACCGGTGGGTCATAGCAAAATGTTATTCTTATGGTGGGTACGCTATTAAAATGTGTCATGACAGTGTGTTAAAATTGTGTAATTGATATCGTATACATTTTAACAATAAAACCAGTTTGTTTTAATCGTTGTCTTTATGTTGACAGTTGGTATTTTTGCATTTACATTATCACTCTTGCACTAAAAAAAAAATATTATGACAACCGAACTGGCTACCTGAGTTTTAGCCAAACCTTTGTTATCAGTTATAAAGGTTTATCTATTTATAACTGTTCTGTTTGGCTGTTTGCACAAAATATTTGTTTGCACAAAACCAAATGTTTTGTAGTCACTATAGTTCAGTTAATTTTAACAAGAATTTTTCTTAGTATTCAAAAAAAATTCAGTGCGTATTTTTTATTTGTATAATCTATAAAGTTTGTCATTATAAACGTTACGTCTGTATATAGAATATATATTTATTTTAATCGATTCAACAATAGTTTTTAAATGTTCGATTAAAACATCTCAAAGGACGACAAAATGGGCTAATATCACACCTTGTTTTGCTGAAAACAATATATAATTATACCTAGGTATATAAAGAATATGTTTAAAGGAAAAAAATTAAATCCTTGCCCCAAAAAAAAATATTTAAAAATTATCATTTTCAACATCTACAAAAACGCTATAATTAGAATTAAAAAAAAGTAAAATAGACAAAATTAATATCATTGAATGATTCGGCGGATATTTTGTGGTAGTTAATATTGACCATATTTGAACCATAAATTCGCTATAAACAACTTGTAACAACACAGACAAAATTACATCAAAAACTTTTCCACAAAATTCGATTAAAAATACTTTGGAATATTTGTTCATTCATTGTATAATGGATTTCCACTCTGTTTACACAAAAACCTAATAATCATTCTAATTACATTAAATTGACGTTGTTATTCGTTTTGTACGTGATGGGCACGAACTTGTAATTGAATTTGAACATTTTCTTACAACATAATATGTTATTCCAACCCATTAATTTACAAGCCTTAATCCGTTCCAAATATTTTCATTCGTATTTGTGACATAGTGACGGTAAAGATAACGGAATTAAGATTGAGATGGTTCGACCATGTGATGATGCATGAATATCATGCAGTGCATACTATACTAGAATACATGAAGACAGGACAGGTAGATGTTAACTCATATTTATTTAACATTCTAGAGACTTTTGATAATTGTCGTCTCTCAGATCCAGAAAAATACACTTCAAAACTGTGTCTCCACCGGATATCGAACCGATGATCTTGCTCTATGTCCTTGTTCTTGGTTGGAAAAAAAATGACGATTCACTTACCTCACAACAATTATTAATACTTCGCATGGAACAGAAATTTGAATAAATGAATGAATTAATAAATCATTGTGTTGTTTTGTGTTCAGGACTCGTGATGTATCTTAATCATCTCGTTTATATAAACGTCCTTACAATTAACAATCTTGTTTATAATCTACCGACAATAAGGTGTGCGTACAAAATGTCGTACATTACTTATAATCTGAACGAAAGCGTTTAGACCCAATGCCTGACTGGAATATTTCAACGCATAGTATCTCTAGGAGCGAAACCTACATTTACGTCACAAATATTTTCATTATTTTTTTTTTAATAAAAATGAACATGTCCTCGTGAAACAAGTACATAAACATCTTCCTATATTCCTTAAATTAAGCATAAACGCTTGTTCTTCGAAAAAGAAATCGCTCAAGGCAGATAGTGGCAGATACTATATTTTCATCAATATATTTTATACTCTCGTTTTAAATCAATGCATTCTTGATATTTTGATATTTTAACCGTCAATTTATAATTATAAGGGAATCATATATATAAAAACTAGTTGCATGTAACACATGAGATACAACTGTCACTGGTCATAGTGTGTATACTGCAGAATACGTTCCAAACAGTTCAAATTATTGAATATTTTAGGATATTTTATTCTCATACGAATGTGATGGTCAGTCCTTTTTCCTTCCCCGAATATGTGGAACAGGTATCCCCGTAGATACTGCCTAGTCACTGAATCAATATTTTACAACAATTGTTAAAAAAGAGATGTACCTATTACTATTTCTATATAAAATTCAATTAACTGGATGGGATCTTTCGGCGATTTCGTAATTTAAAAAAAAATGGAAATAAAAAAATTGGCAGTTAAACACATAAATTTGTCATAAAAAATGTTTTCATTAAATAAATTTGAGAAACCCGTGGACTTTTTCATAAAAACAATTTTGTGATATTGCATTTGTCATAGTTTACGAGTGTATAAATTTTCAGCTTTCTACCATATATGTTTTTGAGAAATATGGAAAAATATATCTCAACGTATTAGAGTTTTGTAGGCCTAAAACATTCTATATTTGATGAAATTTTGGGCTTTGTGCATCAAGCGAATCAAAAGTTATAAGAGGGGATTCAATCACACACATACATACTAAATGTTCTACTCCGAATTCTGAGTTAAAAAACACAGGACACATTTATATAATTTGCGATTTGCTCAGGGCGAACGAAAGTTGTCAAATGAACAAAAAAATATGAAATTAAACGATCCAGATAGTAGTCATATTCTACGTACATACTCGGATATTATTATCGCTTTAATGCTAACAAATAAAATGGTTATAATATGAAGTAGATATATTGTATATGATTTTCTGTCTGTATGTATGTCTGTCTGTCTGTCCATCGCGGACTTAACAGTGAACAGGTGTACCTGTCACGATGAGTCACGTGGACAGTCCAGTAGCGAGCCATTGTTATATGCACAGGGTTAAAACGGTGATACAAAGCTAGTTATATGTTGAACTACCTGGTTTAAAACTAACTGGTTTGGCCACATAGAAAGAGTGAGTGATGGTCGTCTGACAATGTCGCGAAAAGAGTTTATATCTGATTCAAATTATCGCACATTTTTTTTGTTTTTCAGAAAAACTTAATTGAAATAAAAAGAAATAAACTATCTCAAACATTCACTTTGATTTTATGCACTCTTTAATCACAAAACAAGTTTTTCAGTCGAGACGTATAGTTCTGGAGTTATTTTAAAATATACAGTATTCTTCTTCTCGTGTCATGTCAGTTCCTCGCGGTGTTGAAGACCACCGTAGAGAATGCCTCCCTGTCCTGGGCATTGCGAAACAGCTCCTCCACAGTTCTCATACCGGTCCATTCTCGGATGTTTTGAAGCCAGGAAAGCTGCTTTCTTTCGACCCCTCTACGACCCTCGATCTTTCCCTTCATAACCAGCTGAAGGATGGTTTATTTTTCACCTCTCAGAATATGGCCGAAGTGCGACCCTTTACGGACCACTTAACGTTCAGTATAAAATGGTATTTAATTTGGTATTTAATATTGAATTTTAAAATTGTGTGACAACCATTCAGTAAAGAAATGATAGAAATACTTATATTTTTTTCAAAGCACACGGTTTTGATTTCAAAACATGTTTAAGGTTAAGGCCTTTTAAATAGTAAATATTTCCTTGTAGTAATAAGTACATTATACATCCTCGTACTTTCCCCAATAATAAATCATGGACGATTGTGCCATATAAATTGCATATGTATGTGAACTAAATCGGTTCAGGTGAGATTGAATCCGCGTCTTCTGGATTAGGTACTAATACAACACTATACGTTTTAACGTAATCAATTATAAATTAAAGATCTGAATCTCTAATGACGGAGTTATAAAAATGAGAAGTGCGATAGAAAAAAATAAACGTTTTTTTTCTCCTTTGACGCTGACGGTGTCTTTAATTTTTATAATGTTATACAGCTCGAGTGAGATAGCGATATGAGGTTGATGTAGCGCGGTCGGGCAAGTTGCCAAATAAGGCTATCACATGCGCCGAAAAGTGCCGTTGTGGGGTCAGCGCCTGGCGCTAGCGGGACGCGGTTTGCGCAGGCGCCGACGGCACCCCGGGACAACGAGGGTGTGTGGCGTCACGACGCCGCCCAGCCGCGGGGGGCGCCGCACGAGGGGGCGGAATGAACAGGTGGTGGGTCCCGCCCCTCCCACCACTTCTCTCTCTCTACACGCCGCGGTACACACAGAAGGCACGACCGAAAATAAGAGACGAATCTGTAGGGTGACCATGTAACTAATATTATTTATTTAATTCGGGACAATAAAATCTTTTAATTTTAATTATCAATGGATGTTGATGGGTGGATGCAGAGCAGAGCAAATTGTGTATATATTTTTTATCAATATAACAATACTTTGAATGTTAGTTACTGTACTGTTTTTTTTTTCATTTCTCAAAAAGCATAAAATGCTTGTGATGAGAAAGTGTACACACCAAATACATAAAATCAACAATATTATAATAATCATAAAAAAGCATCACAAAAACAAATTAAATAATACCACATGATTCTATTCCCCTTTTTCATATTTATTTTTTAAAAGAAACACCAACAGAACATAGGAATACACATAATATAGACAAATCTCAAATTAATAATAACGATATCTCAAATTGTTTTTCCTCTTCTAATTTTATAATATATGCGGATGATATTAAATTTTTTAAAAAAATATGTACACAAAATGATTCACTAGCTTTACAATCCGACCTAAACCGCTTATATGAATATTGCTCTAAAAACAGTTTGTTTTTGAATACTGATAAATGCAACTGTATCACTTTTACTCGTTATAAGTATATTGCTCTGGAAAACTACTCTATCAATAGTAAAACACTTGGCAGAAAGTATGAAATAAGAGACCTTGGAGTGTTACTCGATGCAAAAATGACTTTCAAAAGTCACGTAGATAAAACTAGTTGCATGTAACACATGAGATCCAACTGTCGATAGCGATAGTATGTATAGTTGAAGAATATGTACCAAACTTTAAACCCATAAATACAAATTATTGATTATTGTCAGATATTTTATTTTCTATACAACATATGTAGGTATGTATGTCAAGATAGGATAGTATGGAGGAAGGTCCTTTTTTCCTACCCAGAATATGAAAATAGCATGATGGTATGTATGTTTGGAGATGAAGTATCAAACTATTAAGTCTTCCTACATATTGTGTATAGGCGACTGCCATACAAAATGTATGAAGCAATGTCGTTACTAAATTCAATTTTTAAAAAAATTGTTAAAAAAATTTGAGATCTTCTACTACAATGCTAATATTTTTTATATAAAATTAAATTATCTAGTTGGGGTGTTTCGGCTTTTTTCGATAATTGTAAAAGTTTTGGAAAAATAGGCAGTTAAACTCATAAATTTATCATAAAAAAAATATTTTTCTTAATAAAAAATGTTTGAGAAACCCTGGAATTTTTTTGAATAAATTAATTTGAGATTTTGTATTTGTCTATATTTGTACCAATTTTCAGCGTTCTAGCTTTTATGGTTTCTGAGATATATGGAAAAATAAAGTAAAAATTCAAAAGTTGATAACCCCTGACTTAAAGAAAAATTCGAAATTCTGAGTATAAAAGTTTTGTAGGCCTATAACTGTTTATATATTCCGAAATTTTGGGCTCTGTAAATTAAGTGGATCAAAAGTTATAAGGGGGGGACGGACACACACACACACAGACATACACACACAGACATACACACACACACACACACAGACACACGAAATGTTCTACTCCGAATTCTGAGTAAATCCGTGTATGGAACATATATGCTGCGAAGCCTCTAAGTTGGTGTTTTTTGACTTCAAAGTTGGAAAAGCCGTGAAAAAAGTATACCTCTCCATACAATTCTCGCGTATTCTGGCTTGATACATTGTCGATATGTTAAGAGAACAAAGTTCTCCTGAACAAATCGACAGTTGGACAATTAAACTTTATCTTAAGAGTATCTAAACTATAAAGATTTTGTATTACGCCTATGTCCGTAGCTGTTTAGAATACGCATGTGTTGTGTGGAACCCACGATACATAACTTATATAGATAGGATAGAGAAGCTACAAAATAAACTTCTCAAACATTTAGATTATCGAGAAAAACAGGCATTCAGCAGCTCAACCCAATCCGCTAAATATCATGGACTAATTTCTTTAGAGAACCGACGCACACTGGCCGACATGATGTTCTTATACAAGACTACAAATAATATTACAGATTCGAGCCTCTTGTTGAGTAAACTGGCCTTACATGTACCAATAAGGCTTACAAGAACTGCCCATACCTTCAGACCTCCCAGCTGCGATACCAACTATGCTCAGAACTCTTTTATATACAGATCATGTAATACATTTAACGGTTTCAACGACATTGATTTGTTTCATAATACGTTTTTAAATTTTAGGACTTCCATTACAAACTCTTTACTTCGAGCGTCATCGTAGTGCGTGCGTTTTTTTTATTATAGTATTGATATTTTCAGAGTTTACTTAGTTGGATTGGATTGAGAGGCCGGGGCCGCCCAAGAAAGGGATGGCACGACCATGTGAACGATATTCTGAAAGACGGAAATGTTAGAAGCGTGTACAATAGACGAACATGTATGAGACGATGCATGAATGTTGACGAGGCGAAGAATGTGTGCCAGGATAGAAAGATATGGGGTTCGGTTCTCTCTGCCTACCCCGTAAGGGACATGGCGTGATGGTATGTTTGTATGTATTTATGTTTACTTAGTTGTTTCTTTATTTACTTTGTTGTTTATTTATTTACTAACAAAATTTAACAAAATATTTTCCCATACATTCTTATCATCGAACGTTTGCCGCCGAGGTGATTCTGCATTATCAATGTTGCCAAATGAGTAACATTGTAAATATTTAAGTAGTATTGGATAAGTCTTGTCAAATTTAGTTTTATTTAGACCTTGATAATGTCGAGTCATAAAATAAAATAAAAATAGCCAAATCGCACCAGCCGTTCTCAAGCTTTTCGAACAGCATTTCACTCGTTTTTAAAAACATAGTTGTTTTTAATGATTAAAAATAAATACGTAGAATGAACACCATGTGTGCAATACCACGCGTATGCAATCTGTACAATACTATCTACAATAAACATCTAAAATTGAAATTTTAAACTGTAAATGAGCTAGATTGGTTGGTCACCCTCACCGTTAGTTGTTACCGAACAGCTTTTGTACCGTCCAGTGCGATTCGCTTTCTTTGTAACGAAATATATATATGCACGTTGTTGGTATTGTGGCTGAGTGGCTCTGACTGTACTCGAACGAGGCGCCTTTGATTCAAATTGCCGTGTGACTTGACTCTCTGATCCACAAACCGATTAATTACATTAGGTACAGAGTTACGCCGCTGTTTTCCTCGTTTTCGCCGCTGATTAACCTTTCTTTAAAGCAAATTATTCTCTTTTTTTACTTTTATAACGAAAGTAGTCGTGTGTATAAGTATATAAGTATAAATTATTTATCAATAAATGTCGTCGTGTGTCATCTGTAAGAGTATAGGTACGTTTAAAAAAAAATATTTAGATTTTTAATTCATTATCAACAATTTTATTTTTTAGTTACATTGACAAATATTATCTAGTACTAGACAACTATATTTTTTTATGATAAATTTATGTGTTTAACTACCTATATTTCCAAAGTTTTTAAAAATATCAAAAAAAGCCGAAACATCACAACTAGATAATTTAATTTTCTATAAAAAATATTAACATTGTAGTAGTAGGTAGGTACATCTCAATTTTTTTTGACATTTTTTATAAAAATTGAATTTAGTGACGACTTCGCTCAAAACAATTTGTATGGCAGTCGCCTACACACAATATCTAAGAAGACTTAATAGTTTGATACTAATCTCCAAACATACATACATACCATCATGCTGTTTTAATATTCTGGGTAGGATCAAAGGACTGACCTCCATACTATCCTATCATGACATACATACCTACATACATGTGTTATATAGAAAACAAAATATTTTAAAATATTCAATAATTTGGATTGATGGATTTATAGTTAGGTACATATTCTTCAACTATACATACTATCTCTATCGACAGTTGTATCTCATGTGTTACATGCAACTAGTAAATAATAAGTCATTACGATATTTGAATACTCGAAACATTTGCAATTTGAATTGATATTGTTTCAGTGTTGGTTAAACGTAAAACCATGACGTTATTCTGCGTGGGATTATCTGTGGCTGTAGTGGCGCCAGGTAACTTATCAAGTACTACTATACCTACGGTACACGGTTCAAAGTAATTACCTACTATTCTCATTGATCCGCGATACTAATTATTATTGATTGTTAATCGGCCACTTCCAGCATCTCTCAGCCTGTACCGATCTCGCAAGGTCATCAGATTAAAGCGATTGTCTGTCATATTTCGCACTTCAAGCAACGCCAACCAGGGGTCATGAGCCTTTACAGACTACGGTTTTATGTCAAATTTGAGATGTCGCGTGGCGATAATAATAGTTTTCTTTGGAAAACACAGCATTAGTAATAAACACGGCAGAGGAGAAATTTATTTAAATTCATGTAGATGTAGATATATTATCAAAAGTTTAATCATAACGAGTGGGTTGTGGCCAACACTAAACTTTTCACTAACAAGTCATTATATAAAGTATTCAAATTTTTTATGGAAAATATTCAGCATTTTCATGAAATGAGTTTGTTAAGTTATTTGTTATTTTTTTATTTAAATATTTTATTATGAATACTTGATAATTTTTTAATACCATTTTATGAAAGCCTTTTGACCAATTTGAAAATAAAATTTCTAATTTCAAGTTTTCTGAGCTTGGGATCACTATGAAATATTTGACTGTTAAAAAAAATGAGAAGCACTATTCAGATATCTCTTAAAATCTAACGGGGTCTAAGCGAGTATTAGATATACAAATTTACAAAATTTGAAAGGAATCGAATGAGTACCTACCTACTACACACAGATACATTGTGATAACTTTCAGAATACAATCTCAGCATGATACTAGTTGATAATCTGCAATATAAAAAATAGCCTTAAAAATTGCGAAATCATAACTCCCCACAATATCCCCCTGGGTCAGTGAGGAGCAAAAATACTTGTTTTTCGTTCTATTAAATTTAATTGATTATCGACGCATTTCATGCAAGGCACATCGTCAGAATAATACTCCTTACTATCCTGTGACCCTTCAAAATGCCCTTCATTGGCATTTTGTTGTCACACAATACACCAGGGACAGACATCCATTTCATACAGCCATTATTAAGAAAATTGATCTGATAAAATATCAATGAGTCGAAATTCATTCAAACATACCATCACGGAATATCTTTAGGGGTAGGTAGAAAAAAAACGAACGCCACGCGTCCTGTCCTTGTTTTGACCTAATTTCTTCGCTTTTCCTACATTCACGCATAGTTTTATAGATGTTCTTCAATCATTCTGAAAAAATCCTTCTAAAGAATTTTTTTTTGCATCTTATTTATTTATTTAAAATATTTTGTATAAATGTGCACAATGGCGGGTCTATTACCAAATGGCAATATCTTCCAACCAACCATATTATTTTGGCGAAGCAAATTGTTATTACGTGACACGTACCAATTTATGTGAATATAATATAATGAAACATTTAAAACAAAAACAATAGAAAAACCGAGAGGAGCAGAAAAAAGGTAACAAGGATAGGAAAAGGAAACAAATATAAGTGTTAGGTATGTGTATGAAAATGATTCCTCAGATTTCTTTTGAAAGCGGAAAGTGTTAATGAAACCCGAAGTTTCGATGGGATGTGAAGGATACGTAACCGTATACATTTATGAAGTTATTAGTTGAAAATGATTATTGTCAAAATCCATTCAAAAATATCTCGAATTGATTTGAATTTCCACATTTCAGTGACGTGAAATAAATCAACAATCTGACATATAATTAATGAAATCTATCCGTCTATCTATTCAATTTGCATAACTCATTGATTGCTGGTGTGTTTTTCAAAGAGTCTTTTCTTCTCCTGCTATATATAATTCTCTGGGCATCTCGCATAACCGGGTCATTGTATAATAAAATTATAATTATAATGGACATGTATGTATGTATGTATGTTATATGAGTCATAAGATTTGTTGACACTCGCCTTAAATGTGCATTTTATTGTAATATTGTATCTTGGCGCCATGACCAGTTTCTTTTCATTGAACCGACTTATTATTATATTTAATGAATTATTCATTTTGATATCTATACATATTTCATTCAAATTAGATTATATATAATATGTAGCTGATTTCATAGCATATTTAAAACAGAATATAGAGCGTATTAAGGATCTTGGAACTCTTCGTCTTTTGAACAAGTTAATTTATATCCACATTTAATGCATGTCTTTAAACATGAATTGTTACCTATTTTTTAATTTATTTCCATAACACATCATATAAATACGATATAAGTAACTTAATTATTAAAATGGAATTTATTACATCACTAGGCGAAGCCTGTTCTGAGGTACGTAATACTAACAATAATTACTCAATACTTTTTTGCTACATAAATTTTCAATAAAATTCAAGCTATAGAAGTCTAAAAAAGTATTTATGTAAAAAAATATTATAATCAGGTCATTTATGGTATCATAATTATTAAAAACAAAAAGTAGTCTATGGCAAGGATATTCATCTTGGAATTGTTCGAGTAGCAAACATAACAAGTTGGAACATAATTGGAACAAAATTGGAACAAGTAGCAATCCTCATTTTATATTCCTATTATATTGTCTGTCTTAAAAAGCAGGGCTACTCATGAAAACGATTAAGATTAGAATTCAGACTTGAGAAAACATTGAGATTATAATTAGTCGTTTAATTATTTTATACAAAAAATTAATGACAATTTCGTACTAAATATTGATCTTAACGAATTTTTATGATTGAATGTATATTAAGATTATAATCGAGTACTGATTTATACATTTTTAAGATTAAGAAAAAATAAGATCATATTAAAAGAGAATCATGAGTAATTCTACTCAATTTATTTCCTATTAAGATTGACAACGATAAATCAATGGAATACCTTAAAAACTCTCGGTATCAAGAAATTTTAAAATTTGTTTAACTGTAAGTAGGTACTGTAAATTGCCATATGATGTTCGTGTTTTTGTGAAGTAAATAAATAATATTATTATTCCTTAAAATAAGAAAAAAAAGTGATCTAGAGAAATAAAGGTAATGAAATTTTTGAACTCGGTTCCACTAAATAACCAGTTTAGTATACTGCCGGATCGAAAACAATGAACAAATGTGTCTCCACCGAGAATCTTACCCGGGACATTTGGCTCAAGAGTCAGTATTTAACTAACTAAGCCACTAAGGCCGACTATAACTAAAATATAAAGGTACTCAACCCTAAACAATGAATATTTTCATATTTCAAAACTGTCAACACTGTCAAGTTTTTGCCGGTGGAACAAACCACAGCCCACTCAACAAAAGCCTCGTCAACAGCTGTCACGTGTCCACCGTTGGTTGGTGAGAACAACAAAAGACCGTCGCGTTGGCGACCTTTGAACTTGGAACTATCTGAAGAGATACTGATCTCCAAAGACAGCACTGCAACTATAGTCTCTGTAGCCACCAACGTAAGGCATACATCTTTTCATCAAACAAGATGAAAAGATTAGATCAGGGATGGGCAAACAGTCGATCGCGAGCGGTTTTAGGGTCGATCGTGCGGATACTTACAATTTTTTTGTGAGGATGTTGAAATAATTGCTTCAGAAATATCGAATACTAGTGACATGGACTTGCATTCTCTTGAAAACGAGATAATGCAGATTATTTCAGACATACACATCAAAGCAAGAGCAACAGATATCACATATTGGTCTCTTTTAACGCAAGAAAAATACCCAAATCTTAAAGCAAATTGCCCAACAATTAACTGCTTTGTTTGGGTCAATGTATTTGTGTGAATTTGCATTTTCTGAAATGAAAATAATTAAGTCAAAATACCACAATCGGCTTACTGACGAACATCAGTCTTCGTGTTTACGTTTGGCACTTAGTAAATACGTGCCTTCCTACGAGATATTAGCGGAAAACACGCAGTGCCATTCATCGACCTCTAAGTAGTATGTAGGTAAGTACCAATTATTTTTTCTGCTTGTGAGTTGATCGCTTGTCGTCTAATTTTTATGTTGTAGACCGCCGATAGTGTAAGTCTGCCCACCCCTGGATTAGATATTCGCGTTTCGATGTAGCCAAGATGAGTTTAAAACGTTTGACCGCCGTTCATCGGGTTAGTCATCGGGTCATGTACACGAGAAAACTCTTCATCTCTTATTTTTTTTATTTTCCCCGAAATATATACGCGTTTATCTATCTATTGATATAAAAATTATTGCGATCGACCAGGGACAGTACTTGTATACAATTACCTTAAACTCCTGTTTACACAGTGTCATCTATGTTTATATTCAAAAATTTTCAGAAATAATTGGTTTTATATAATATGTATTATATACATGTTCTGATATTCAACAACAGATGGTTATTTGTTACGTTAATATTATGATTGTATTGACAGTTCTTCGTAGTCTATTATTGTGTCGATTTAAAAAAATACTAGGAACCCGTTTTATCGGCAGCCAGGTTTCTCACGGCAATCTCTAACAGTAAACATCGCACGCGCTTCTCCATACTTTGTCTTATACCCTTCGTCTTTCGTCTTCGATATCTTGTCAACGTACCGGACCACTCAATCCTTCCAGGAACATGCCATGGGAACAGCGAGGCCAACGAAAGCCATCAACAGATGTCCTCGTCGTTCTTAGAACATCTCGCCTTGTGTGTGTGTGTGTGTGTGGCTCGAGAAAAACTAGTCCACTGTGGAAATCGTCAGCTATTGTGTGTATATTTATTTTATCAGCAGTGTTAATTGTACATAGATAATTGTGTGTATGTTGTGTTTTCTTTATATGCGAACAACTTGTAGATTTTTTGCTCTCTGTTATTAGCTGCCTCGACCGATTTCGTTCATCTATAGCACAAGCATTTATGCTTAATTTAGGGAACGTAAGGATATTTATATGTACTTTATTAACAAGAATTTATTCATTTGAAAATTTGACTGTCTTTAAACATGAATTATTAATTAAAATCAGATCATTTGTGATACCCTCAAATACTTAGTGACTCAGTTTGTTAGATATCTGATTCCTGAGCTAGAGGTCTCGGGATGGACTCGCGATGGAAAGAAAGTTTTTAATTGTTTTTTTGAGTCTCCAGAATGTGACAATTTGTTATTGAGTGCGTGTTAAATAAATATTTGACATAGTACTGTTATTTGTCTGAAGCAATACAAAATAATAAAAAAAATACTTTGGAATAATGCAGAGCTATAATTTCACTATTTTTATGCGTATTTTTCACATCAATTTAAAAAAAGCATTGTATATTATATATTATGAAATTTTTTTATCTTCTGTGAATTCCAAACTATATTTTGGATCGACTTATGTTAATATCATATATTATGTAAAGTGATTAGATTCTCACAGAAAACGGTTAATATCTTCCCTATGATTAATATGTCTTAACTTTCTGGAAATTGAGTTTTATGCGATAGAAATCTACCTAATTGTCAATTGTAGTTATTAAAATAGTTTATTGAATATTGTTAGCTTGTTGTAACGTTTGTTTATGTGACTGTATGTATGTTGGTTTTCAATAAATATTTATACAATAGAAATATTTTTATAGAGTCTCCTCTGGGCCTAGTCAACGTGTTATTTAGCGTGCGAAAAGAAAATATAAGTCAGTGAATGGAAGTGACAGTTGTCACGTGACTAATATTTTTTATTTATAATAGATATGATATTTTTTAAAGTAAGAGTATTGACAACATTAATAAAAGTAAAAAATAAAACATTTAAAACAGAGACAAAGAAAGGATACACATACACAGCACACATCCATTACATCGATAATCTCTTACGTTAAGTTAAACAAAATATTTATTGAGCTCTTATCTCTAAATACTTATCTTGAGTGATTGTCATTTCCATTCGTTGCGTTATCTTTTCTTTTTCTTTTCGATCGCTAAATTACACGTTGACTGGGGAAGGGGGGATTGTAAACGAAAACTGTCAAATTCTTGATTAAATTGCTATTTGCACGCAAAAAGAATATTATTCAGAAACGACAAAGTATCACGTCAGCCCTATTTTACCGGTTATGTTGACAGTTACAATTTAAATTGTATTTCTACTAAATTCCATCGCAAATTCTCACGTTTCTGAATCTCAATAGTTATATAACATTTTGTACGTATGCAATTTACTCCTGAAGATGGAACTTCTTCTGTACGTTCGATGGTTTTAGATTGTCCCACGATATGGCGACGATGGATCAGGAGTGCACGAACAGTAGAGAGATAAAAAACCCGCCACGCAAGTTGATTGTGATTCAGACGGTGTATCTGTCTGACAGCAGCAATAGCATCAGCATCGGGAGGCTGTCCTCTGATGACAGAATTCACCCGGAAGCTCTCTCTATGACACAACGAACCACGGAGTCACGTTGAAAAGTTATTTGATCTGTTTTTACAACAATTCGACTAGTTTTTGCAACCGGAATTTTTGAATTTTCAATATTGCCATGATTGTCCCGAATATCAAACGGCCTTTTTTCGTTTGTAATAAACTAGGAAGAAACACTACTTGGTCAAATATTATAATATTTCATCAGAAGCAATATGTCTCATTCCGATGCGTTTATTTTTCGCGCAAAAGATACATGTGTCATTCATTATTTATTTTTGATACCTACAATAGATGGACAACGTTTTTGAAACATTCTTTGGATAAAGCTTAATTTACAATAAGTTTTATATACACACGATCACGTCATTTCTCTGTTGAGGTTAGGTAGAGAGAATCAAACGCCACTCTTCTATCTTGACATACGTATTTTTCCTTATTTACATCCATGCATCGCGTCATACATGCTTTCCTATTATTCTGATTTATATTACTACCACTCAAAGTCTCATTTTTCATATGTTATTTCTAGAAAATTAGAAATAAATGATTATTTAAAAAAAACTTTGTTTCCAAAAACAAAAAATTATATTTTTAAAAAATGAATTTGCACAACGTTAACGCCTCTATCTTACAATATTAACACTGCACTTTGTTTTGTTTAAACATGTGTTTAATTTTTAATATTTCATCATGTAATAGTGAGACAATATGGACCCAGAAGATTTGAGAAATTAAAAAAAATAAACAGTAGAAATTAGCATTAAACGAAGATTTATTAATAAAGAATGTAAGATTGAAAGAGTAACTGTAATAAAAAATATTGAATTCGTGGTTTATACAAAGTTATTATAATGTAATTTGATTTATTTATAATTTAAAAATGTGCCACAAAGTAGTAGCAACATCATATGAAGATAAAAAATATTGATTTTGTAGTCTTCTGAAAATTTCGAATGTATTAAAATTTTAAGCAATCATGCTCATCTCACATAACACGTCTTTTCTTTAATTTATGTATAATGTCTAATTTGTTACACATTTTTATTTAATTGTTTTTTTCTTTTACATGTCTTAATATTCATTTATTTTTCTATGTTACCTCCACACATATTCAATTTCCTGGAATCTTCTTAGTGGCTTTTTTATAATGCCCTCATTCTTTGTAAACGTTTTTTTGTAATATTATTGAAGCTGTTGGTTTTTCTCAAATAAACATACATACCATCACGCCATGTCCCTTACGGGGTAGGCAGAGAGAACCGAACGCCATATCTTTCTATCCTGGCACACATTCATCGCCTCGTCAACATTAATGCATCGTCTCATACATGTTCGTCTATTGTACATGCTTCTAACATTTCCGTCTTTCAGAATATCGTTCACATGGTCGTGCCATCCCTTTCTTGGGCGGCCCCGGCCTCTCAATCCATTCCTATCCGCATTGTATATAATAAAAATATAATACAAAAATATAAGACTTTTCAATGTCGATTCTAAAATACGTATTTCCAATATAAAATTTATTTTTTTACGCAACTTGGGAAAAACTTAGTGCGTGATTGGACATGAACATGACTGTTTAGAATTCTGTAAGAAATCTTTTGTAACATAGCCCTTAGATTCGTTCGGTTTTTGCGCATTTTTTTCTTCGGCATCATGGGTATTTAAATCTGCCCCATGTCGCATTCCTGCGGACGCTAGCCACGGGCTTACGTTTCCCCTGCGCATTATATCGCTTTCAACTGTCGCGATGCGCATTCCATGCTATGGTCGGTCCGATGGCGGGTGCGCATTGCGCGCTAACGACCCCGCATTTTTTGCCCCTGTCCCGAAACACGTTGCCGCTCGGATAATGCGCAATTGATGTTGTGCGAAACTCACTAGCGAATCTTCAATGTTGGAATCCTATGAAAATGTCCTTGGCGTCCGCTGAACACGCCCGAGAAGAATCTTATCATACTGATACTCTTCTCTCTTAAACAGCGCGTGGTATTCGAATGGATTTTTGCATATTTGCTAAATAGCTTGTATGTATTTACATGCCTCTGTGTATCTTTATATGTACCTAAGCAATAAAATAAACATTGTTTACGCGTGTTATACTAATCTCTATTTTAAAAATTAGTTATACATGTTCAATTCAACTCCCTTTGAATCTTAGTCTTGAAAAAAATTAAAATATATTTCAGAATAAAATCAAACAATTGTACTGATTTTTTTTTCATTCTTGTTGCTTTTCATTTTGTTTGAAAATTTTGTTTAACCTTTGTACATAATTTTTTGGACATTTGTGTCCCATTCTGATTCGTTTCAGAGTACGAAAATGTCTATTAACCAACGGGAGCTTGTGTGAAAGGATTTCATCCGCGCGGTTCGACGTAATGAGTTCCGTATGAATGCAGTCAACTTTTTGACATTTCTCATATAGGTACTAAAATTCAGACAGATAAAATTGGACGAATCGGAGTGGGACATATTATGAATATTTCTAATTGTGTGAAGGATTTTGTATTTTTATGAATTATTGTGTTGTTTTTCTTTTATTTAATGCGAGTTTTGTTTTATTTTTACCATATTTTTATAATGGCCAAGAGGCCGTGTATGTAATAAATAAATAAATAAATATGTCTTCAAACCAATGAAATTCAAATGAAATATTTTATGAATTATTTAGTAGATGAGCAATGTTTGGTGGATGTAGCAATATAAAATAGATGCTCCCCTTTTTAACACGAGATTTTATCTCAATTAAAGAGGGTTATTATGAAATATTATATTATGGAACTTGTACACCATGTTAATTGTAATTTATATATTAGTTTTAATTTATTCGATTAATAAATAAAAAAAATATATTTTAAGTTGTTTGACGGACAATACTTGATTGAAACTTCATGTTTCACACCAAAGATGTATATGTATTTATTTAGTAAAGATACAAACATAACAATGTCATTTACAAACACATTTTATAAAATGATATAAACACAAATAGTTAATATTAAACATTTATAGTCAGGATCTTTACAAGTTTTGTTATTCTACATAACATAGTTGTTTTTAGGGGAGTTCTTGAACACTGCAAATATCTGGAGGTTATTATGTTAGGACCATTCAAACTCAAGCATCGATCAAAGTAAGCCGCTTTGATTACACGTAAATATTTGAACTGAAATTAAATGAAATGATCTTCCATTATTTTTACATATTTCAATAGCAAAAAAGTTACCATATATTAAAAAAAGACTTATAACTATGTACAATTGTTCCTATTTGAAAATTTACTGCCTCACTAGACGAGTCTGTTCTGAGGCAGTACTTTTCCGATTCGGTCTATGATTACATGTTATTATATGCAAAAGAATTAACAGAAAAATACACAGTGACGTTTTAGTTATTTGAACTCATAAAATTGTAATAGAAAATATGAATGGCACCAAGCTATGGTAGAGATTCTCAGGTTATGAAGGTAGGAGTAGTGAATTATGTTGGGATATTACATATTTAACAGTATATGAGCAGATTAAATTCTGCCAGGTATGTTAGGTTATATTATATTGTTAAGTCTAGGAGCATGGAAGGGGGATGTCGTCCTTATTAGTTGGGTCTTATCTGTTGTCTATTTCGGATGCTGTTAGAGAATACGCTGTAAGGTAAGAATTCTGTCATGTGTTTATGAAGGTAGGTTAGTTTTGTTTTCGTATAATTACGGGTGTAATTTCATTATAATTTTATCATTGATAATTTAATTGAAGAGTATTAAAGCGATGTCACATTGGGAGTGTGTGAGGTATGCAAGATATTTCAACGTTGGTGTTGAATAGGATATATGCGGGGACAGGTGTCTTAGGTAATCTGAGACGTACAAGCAATTAAAACTATACACAGAAGAAATTAAATGGTTATCTCTGACGGTTTAATTGTACAGTGAAAATGTGCTTAAACATCTTCTTTTCGTAACTATAAATAAATAGCAAAATATTTTAGTAATTTTTTTCTGAAAATGAAAAACAATAAACTTTGTATATTCCACTTCACATTTATTTTACGTTATAACGTTTTCGGATTTTTCAGTAACAACTAAAATGTGACTAATTTGACAAATGTCATCCTACATTGGTGAGTAAGAGCGTGTCGGGTACGGTGGGGGTAGCTGTAGTGGTTGTGGGCGGGGTATATGTGGGTGGTGGATGCAAGTTTTTTAAATCCAACTGTCGATTCGTTCAAGAGAATATAATTCTGAAAATTGGTATAAATATAGAGAAACATTTTTTATTAAGAAAAACATTTTTTTATAACAGATTTTTAATTATCTCAATAGAGACGAAGTTTGAATATTTATTGTAGGAGAACCGGGAAATCAAGGCACCTACAGGGCTTACGACCTGTCATCGGCTGGTTTACGTGATCACTTTATGCGCTTGCGCAACGTTCACCAATTATGCCTTTTTAATGAGATCCCTATCAATTCAATTTTGAAAGTTCTTATATTGTAATACTGAAATTCTTTTCTCTTGAAAATAAGGAATTTTTACTACAGCCATCTATGGGTGAAATTATGAACAACAATCTTATTATTTTTTATTTATTTTGTTGTAACGCCATCTATTGAGAGAATTGGTTTTTTGTAAATTTTTCACACATTTTTTTATGATAAATTTATGTGTTTAACTGCCTACATTTTCAAGGTTTTATAAAAATATCGAAAAAAGCCGAAACACCCCAACTAGATAATTTAATTTGCTATAAAAAATATAAACATTGTAGTACATCTCAATTTTATTTCAACAATTTTCATGAAAATTAAATTTAGTGACGACATCGTTTCATACAATTTGTATTGCAGTGGCCTATACATTATATAAAATAAGACTTAATAGTTTGATACTTAATCTCCTAACTTACATACATACCATCATGCTGTTTTCATATCCTGGGTAGGAAAAACAGACTGACCTCCATCCTATCCTATCCTGACATACATACCTACATGTGTTATATAGAAATAAATATCATAAGATTTTTATTAATTTGTGTTTATGTGTTCATAGTTTGAAATGTATTTTTCAATTATACATCCTATTGCCATCGACAGTTGGATCTCATGTGTTACATGCAACTAGTATATTCAAATTTAGATGGATTAATTTAGACGAATCAGAATAGGACATACTATGTGAATTATAGGTTGAGTAGAGTATGTGAATTATTAGTTGGTAAGTAGGTAGGTACTGTCTGTCGTACATCTAATGATGAGAAGAGACATTCTGAGAATCTTGATATGTTGACGTTGATTATCCACATTTCAGTGTCTTGTATCCGCTCTAGACTATTCCTACATACAGACAATATCCGCATCTTTAACAGGGTGACAAATTTATTACCGAACACCGGATTCTTGTAATTGTTACAAAATTGGAACTTGAATTGAATGACAAAGATTCCTGTTCTTTTTCATACAGACATAAAGCGCCGTTTAGTGAAGATCACTCCAAGCGCGCTATAGCTTATTTATTGGCTCTTCTAAACAAATCAGTTTTAAGCAGTCTACCGAAGGCGTCAATGCTCTGGGCTCCACGTATGTTAAGGGGCAATTTATTCCACTTTTAAGGCCCGTCCACACTGAAACCGCGATCATGGTAAGCTACCTTATAGACTCCGTCCAATTCTTTTAAAGTGTTGGTACTCTGTAATCCAGATGCTCTTAATATAAGCTGTCTTATATTAAGATCATCTGGATCAATTTATAAAGCGCCGTTTAGTGGTAAAAGATCACTCCAAGGACGCTGTAGCTTAGTTGTTGGCTCTACGAAACAAGGAAGTCTTAAGAAGTCTACCGAAGATGTCAAAGCTCTTAGCTCTACGTATTTAACTTCAAAGGTCCTTTCACAATAAAACCGCGATCATAGTAAGCCACCTTATTGTCTGTCCAATTCTTTTAAAGTGTTGGTACTCTGTAATCCAGATGATCTTAATATAAGCTGTCTTCCAGGTGGAACATTTTTTTAACACAGTTCTTGAATATTGTGTAGAGCCAAGTTGTTCAGAGCCTTAAACACCATCAGGCATACCTTATAATCCACTCGTTTTGGACATTACAACCAGTGTGGTTCGTTAAGAAGAGGTGATTAACCTCGTAGCTGCTTTGTTTAGGTACTATTTGCAATCTATTTAGCTGATACTTAAACATTACTGTAATGGTCATCATCATCGTTTTTTAGCACGGCTACATAGGGATACCAGCTATTAGGATTTAGGTCCATTATAATCTTCCGAAGAAGCGCACTACGTAGGGTTTTTGGGGAGGGTTTGCAATCAATCTGTAAAAACATGGAAATAGAGAATTTTTGAAGATCGCGTGTTAATAAAAGTGTTATCACAAATGGCTTTACAAGCCGTTGTTGGCCTTGGCTTCCTCCAGCATTTATTACCACTTCCCTAATATTAATTACTATCACTATAATATTATTTATTTGTATAATGTAGAAATCCCGAATCCAATGGTCATCTTCGATACGAATATAAATGATTACGAGTCTACTTATTTTTTTTTATAATTTATTGTAACAAGACAATGTGTCATAGACTTCTTTGATTACTCTCTTATTAGTATTTATTTATATTTTACTACTTATTTTTTGCAGTTAAAATGCTGTCTATTTAAAGTGTTTACAACGTTTTTTTTTAAATAAAATTTATATAATGGCTGTTATTTGCACCTAGATAAAAATATTGGAATTGTATTTAATGTTGTATTTTTTATCATTACGATTACCTTCATTCCTTCACGCTATATTATGATCATTTCTTCAAAAGAAAGTATATATTTATTTTCCTGTTTAAGTAGTTGGGGTTTTTATTGTACACGTAGATAAGGATATTGCTTAATATTTATTTATTTATTTATATATTTCAAAAATATATAGGTACAAAGACCAAGGGCATTATAGAGAAGCTACTATGTGGATTCCACGAAAATTATCATTAGATATCATAGAAAAAAAAAAACAATAAAACACAAAATAACAGAAAAAAATTTAAAAGAACGTTATTAATAAATTATTTTTTTATATATTTTTTGAAGACTAACAGCCAATTAGAAGTCTTTGCTGATATGAATGATTGTTTATAATGTTTGTCTATTTTTGTTAATGCGTTTTTATTTATTTTTTGAATACACAATACAACTGCAGAACTACCTACGAAATGCAATATTTTTGACATGTCAAATTTATATTTTGGAAATCCTAGATAGATTTATCCTCGATCGCTTTCCCATGCATAAATCAATTAGGTACATACATTTTATACGTATTTTTTTTGTTATTTGTACGTTGTAAATTTCGTTTTTTTTTCTCTGCTTCTCTTTCCCTCTTTCTATCGATGTGTAATGTAATGATAGTTGAAAATAATGACGGTAGGTGGTGTCGGAGACCGCGTTAATCAAACGTGGTAATAACACCGATGCTCATATCCATAGATAAATCAGTTTCGGATTACATCAATCACTCCCTGTCTATGGTTAATGGACAGCTAAATGGCGGGAATATTTTTTTTATTTTTACCTATTATGACATGGCGATGCTGGCAGGCAAGTTGATACATAGGTACTTACTCGGCATTGCCCCGAGCTATATTATTTTCTATATATATTATATATTGAGTTTAGTAAAGATCTAACTATTATGTTAGCTTAGAACGAGTTGATGTACGAGGACAGACATGTGGCCGGACACCGAATGTCAAACGCGATAGAGTAATATAGTTAACTCGAACGCTTTTATTAGATTTCTACATTTTTAATGGAAATATACATATTGAATGAACGAAATATATATTTGCATTGAATATTTTATGATTGCATAAATAAAATTTGGCCGGAGACAATGATATTAACTAATATAGACGAAGTTGGACTATATAAGAGAAGCGGGATATCAGGTACCAATTCACCTATGATTTTCATCCATTAGTCTTGAACTACAGGTGCAGTCTTGGTCTTATAAGAATCTTATGGCATATAATGGCAATGCCGACCGCCATGGCATAGTTGGTAAGCCGTTTGTATTCTATGCGGGCGTCATGGGTTCTGTATATGGGAAGAAAACTTGTAATGTGTAGAAAATATGAAAGGCACATAATATTATGTTTTAATAAACTCCATACACACAAGTATAGGAAATCAATATTTTTTTATGAAAAATTGTATTTGTCGTGAAAAAGATTTCAACGCGCGGTCTACTACAACTTTGATTTAAGTATTATTTTGTATGATGTGGAAATTAAATCATAATTAAATGAAAACAATTCAAAGATAACTGTCTAAAAGCTTATTCAAAATATGTTGTTACATACTCAAATATTTATTTATTCAAAAATAATTTAAATCTCGCCAGTGTCAATCAAAAACACACGGTGTGTTTATTATCTAGTATTAAACCACTTTAAAATTTTATAAATATTAGAAAAATAAGATATAAAAAAAAACGCCTTCGAAGTTCAGTTAGTTATCTGACTCCTGAGTCAAAGGTCCCGGGCTCGATTCCCGATGAAGACACAGTTTTGAATCGTGTTTTTACACTGAATCTGTAAGACGTAAAAAACATCGTCAAGTCTCCAGAATGTGGCCAGCAAATTTCTCAATAGATGTTGCTAGAAATAATTTTGATCGTCATTCGATAGTTGGCGGTGGTGTTCACAGCTTATTCTTAAGCGAGGTCGCATATTTATAATTTTCAAAATTTTGCATTGCTAAGGGAAGTAAATAAAAATGCGTAATTGGTGAACTTTGCGCAAGCGCTTAAAGTGATCACGTGAACTAGCCGATGACAGATCGTTAGCCCTGAAGGTGCCTGATTTATGCGATCTTTAAATATATATTCCCGCTTTGTCTCTATTGCGATATTAAAAAAAATGTCAACAAAATATATTATTTTACTATCTGAGAGTATTGAGTTGACCTCAACCCACTCGTTTAATCTTTATTGTGACACAGACCACTCTCTTTAGGGTGGAATGCAGACGTGAAAAATAAATCGAATCTATCGATGAAAAATTGAATCTGTCATATTATTATTTAACGAATTAATTAAAATGATTCAAATTTGATTGATTCAATCCGTCGGAATTTCGATGAGTTTAATCACAGACGTTTCGGCGAGTGCGTAAGTACTTCGTCGGATTAAAAGGCAGTTTGGGTTGAAAGGTGGCGAGGTGATTAGTTGCGTCGGACGCCGCTAGATTCGCTCTCGACACCCGGCAATTAGCGCTTTCCAAATTTAAATATCGAACGGTCGAGCTTGTTAGGTATGTAGATAGATGTCGACAGACGTAGTTGTTGTTTTCCTTTGCGCACTTTCCGACACTAAAGGTACCTATGTGAACAAAGTCAGGGCGTTACCAATTGGCTCTTGGGGTCGTCAACCTTTGGATATTTTGTTCTTATTTTTTTTTTATTTTGTAAATAAATAATTTAGCTGTAGTCTAGTGTAGAGCGGGAACTGTCATCTAGTTCAAAATTATATGGTCATTGTCGATATTGTAAACTGCTAGTCCTAGAACAAATTTCCCTAGTTGGGCATCAGTAGTCTGCTTGCTGCTGTCATTGTAGAGTATGGTGTGAAAAATAAATAAAAAATAATGTTTATACAAGAGAAGGTGAGACATAGATTTTGTGGAGAGTAACTTAAATACCTATACCATCACGCCATGTCCATCAAGAGGTAGACATAACTTCACATTATTCCATCTTGACATACCTACATCCCTCGCCTCATCAACATTCATACATCGTATCATACATGTTGTCTGTTTTTCAAGCTTGTAACGTTTCTCTCTGGTACGGTGTGGTGTAATTTATTAGTGGTGATGTTGAGTTTTATACAAAACAATATTTAAGGTCGTAATTACAATGAAATTGAAAAAAAATATACGTATATCAATAAATCTAGAATAAAGCAAGTCAAAAAGTGTCGTGGTTTGTCCTATTTTAAAATAAATTTAAAAAACGTAGGTATATTTTATTTATATTATTATAATACAAAAAATACATATATTAAAACAATATGATACATACAAAACATAATCTAATACAACATCGCTTCTCTCTCAAAGCTGACAAAGCTTGTGTAGGGGGAGGCCGTGTGTAAAAAAAGGCCAAAATATTGATTAAAGCACACAGACAATGACTGGACAAATACAAGCCTATTCGAACAAAGATCATTTCATTAAAATTTTAATTTATACGAATTAAATTAGTCCATGTACTAAGTTTTTTATTTATTTAAAAATCCTTTTAAACATGTATAATAATATCTGATGATGTAGATATAATATAAGTTACACGTCCTTATCGGAAATTGTAAAATTTGGAGTGCCACAAGGATCGATTCTCGGACCTATTTTATTCATTCTGTATATAAAAAGACTTGACGACGAAATCGATCGATTCAAAACGAAGGATTTAATTCATTTGCTTATGCCGATGACCGCTTGCTCTTCAAATTTTGTAATCCCATATGCAAAAATCGTCTGGAAGTAGAAACTGTTGAGTGCATCGAAAAAGTCGCCACGTGGATGTCTAGCAACAAGCTTAAACTGAAACCAACTAAAACAGAGTTTATGTGGGTAGCTTCACCACGGCGACAGCACCTCATTGAGAGTACTCCTATCAACATCAACGGAGAAACACTCGTGCCAGCTACAAGTGTCAAATTCTTGGGTATTCACTTGGACAATAAGTTGTCACTTGACCTTCAAATCTCAAAAACGGTCAGTTCATGTTTTTTTCAACTCAGACAACTGAAAAACATTCGTCGAAATTTACCCAAGAATGAGACTAAAACACTTGTAAATTCATTCGTTGTGTCTCGGCTTGATTACTGCAACGGCATTTATGCTGGATTGCCGAAGTATCAGCTCGATAGACTACAGATGGTATTTAACACAGCGGCAAGACTTATTTTCGGTGCAGAAAAACGATGTCACATAACTCCACTACTAAACGAATTACACTGGTTGAAGTGTCCAGAGCGAATTGATTACAAAATTTGTTTGACAGTATATAATGCTTTGAACAACCTGGCACCAAAATATATACAAGAGCTGTGTCAGAGAAGAGATCTCTCTGGGAGGCATCTCACACTCGGTCATCTGGATCACAGAGTAACAATTCCTTAAAGGAGTTGGACAGAGTCAACAAAGCGGCTTACTATGACCGATGCTTTAGTGTGAGTGGTCCTATTAAGTGGAATTCACTGCCTCTAGATGTCCGCAGTGCTCAAAGCAAGAGCACTTTCACTAAAGGATTAAAAACAGCTTTGTTTCAGAGAGCAACACAACATTAGACTATCAGCGCCCTTGGTATGATCTCGAATCATTAAACGGCGCTATACAAATGACTTATTATTATTATTATTATTAAGTTGGTTGGTTGGAAGAAATTGTCTAATGGCAATAAGCCCGCCAGTGTAAAATATATTTGTCTATATTACGTACAGAAAGTTGAATAAATAAATAAACAAGTTGATACGGTAGTAAATAAAATGTATAACACTTAAATTAAGTTAAACTTTAAAAATTTAAGTCATCAGTGTATATTTATTTTAATTTGTGTATTAGGCTACTCTACTAGGCTGGCTATGCCTGTCCCAGAGTAGCGTTATATAAATCAGTTCTATTATTTTTTATTCTTCATAGTTTACGTTAATTTTAACTAAGTTAATTTTTATTAAGTGTAGGTAGTGGTAGGTTGAAGTGCAAGTGAATGTATTAGTGTAGTATGAAATATTGCTTGATGTAAAAAGGGTTAATGCTAATACAATTTTGTATTTTTTTCAATTAGGTTATTAATTTTTCAAGTCAATTAGGTTTTTTCCTTTAGTAATTAACCAGTTTTTAAGTGCTATAGTTTTTAATTTGTTATGTGAGTAGGTTCTCATGGATGGGAAGTCTGTTTTAAAGAAGTTAAATATTTTGTTTTAATTTTGTAGTAAATTATTTTTGAATAAATAAAAAAATGGTATTTAAACAATTGCACAATTCATTACAGTTTTGAGTTTCAATACTTTGTAATTCATTTGTAATAAAAATTATCTGCAAAGCAATGCATGAACTATTTTGGATGAATAAATGAAAAAAAAGGTTTTCGATCAATAGCGGATCCATTGCTTCCATTGATGTAAATACTTCACGTCATTGCGAATTGGTTTCGGGAGGAGTGGAATGGAGGGTTATGCAGTACCCACATCTCAAGGTATATATATATATATATATATATATATATATATATATATCGTTTATCGTGCCAGAATCCGCACGTGGCAAAAGACTCGCACGTTCTTAACATATATTTGCGGGAGCGTAATTCGTAATACCCATACTTGAACTGCTTCGAATATTTTTTTCAATCCCATATTTCGAATATTTTTTTGAAACACATCAATGAGCTAGAGTTGTAGGCAAAGATCTTGAACTTTTAGCCGAGAAGGGGGGGGGGGGGGGCGATTTGTACGTAAACCAATGAAGCAAAAATACTCAAATTTGCGCTCTGCGCAACCGGAAGATGTTTGGCGAAAATTATACTAAGAATATTTATCACTGACTGATGGATTGCAATCACTAGAACACAGACGTAAAGTCGGTATTTTAAGTTTATTTTATAGATACTATACCACGGGAATTGCTCAGAAGAACTTGCATCTTTGGTCCCTCCTCCACTCACTCGCAACAGAGTCACTCGCTTTACTCAATCGCAGCATCCATTCACAATGGACCTTCAACATATACGAACAAGTCGCTTCTCGAACTCCTTTATTAATACAGCAGCCCGACTGTGGAACGATCTTCCGAATTCTGTGTTTCCACCTTCGTACAACCCGGGTCTTTTTAAAATCCGAATCAATAAATTCTTTTCTAGACTGCAAACCCCTCCCAACGCTACGTAGTGCGCTTCTTCGGAAGAGCAAAATGGACCCAAATCCTAATAGCTGGTGTCCCCTACGTAGACATGTTAAAAAATGTAAATATCACATTTTTTTATTTGAGTTTTCAATATTAAATTTGCTGAATTTACTGTGCGTTGCTTGGGTGAATTGGAAGGGATTGTGATTTGGCAATAATTCTCCTTTTATTCACTTGTTTTTACATACATTTGACAGCGCCATTTTTTTTTTCACAAATACACCTATCACTAATGCAGGATTCAGGATACCGCTTTACAGAATATGTAAAAACTTTAATGACCATACTGATATTATTATTGTATCTAATCTATATTCAAAATTTTAGAAAAGATCACTGATACAACCTCTTAGGATATGGCTGGGTATGGCTGGAATGCACTCTTGAGGAAGTGATGTTATATGGATGATTTTTAAAACGCCATTCTTGTGAATTCAATATTATACTTTATACTTCATAATATGTTTTTCCAACATTTATACATTTTCTATATTTTGATACTTTTACTTCTATCTGAATCTCTAAGCACGTCTATTTTTTGTGACCTCTGTGGGAAATAATTTGATTACACATATACCGTTGCCACCTGTAAATGCTGTACCTAGATGTGTAGGATTGGTTAGTTTCATTTTAGACATGTGGTCATTGTAATCGAATTTTGTGAAAAATACTTAGGTATTGTTCATTAACAAAAAATAAATAAAAACAATTCAATTGACAACTATTTCGTATACTTCAGCAATGAGTTTTGCCACTCATTATTAACATAGTGCCTTTCAAGGTGACACGAGATTAGTGTGCGAAGTTACACGCATGTATCGAGATTCTTATCATGAGGTAGTGAACACCCGCACAACTGTCGATGGTAACCGCACATTGTGGGATAATTTTAAATTGTAATTTTTATCACCATATTTTACAATAATACAAACAAGTAGATTACTGCTGCCCAACTAGGTAACCCTGTTCTAGGGCTAGTAGTTTTACCTAAAAAATTTCAGTGACAATATACTTATGATTGTTTCCGCTCTACATACATTAGGTAGGCACACAATCAAAATACTTTGTATTAATAACTAATTAATCATTACTTACTTCAATATATATATCAGACAAAACAGACACTTAGCTCACATAAAACAAATATGCCGTGATGGTGTGAATGAATAACGATTATTATTGTTAACAATTATAAATAAGATGCTTTCATTGTAGCATTGTAGTCACATTATGAAATATTAAATTTTAAACCCGACTGGTAAATAATTAAATAATTTTAATGACTCATTAGGAGGGATTCGTAAATACTATTATATTCATACCGTACTGTGTTACGTATAGTAAGTAATAGTGCATATTCCTCAAATGCAATTATGCCTTCATTACCACATTCTGCAAAATTGCATCACACTAGATTATTCTTCTCTATTGACATCTTGTACCATTTCCCACGGTCTGGACCAACCAAGGTAGACTATTAGAGATTCCATTTGAAATATTTTAATTATTTCGAAATTGTTTTGATGCTCTACTTGGCTTACTTTATTATGAATTTTATTAAACTAATTTATTAATAGTTTCATAAGTTTATTAAATTTTTTGAATTATAATCTATTTTTTTTTTGTATTGTTTCTCAGGCAACCAACAGGTAGGTACTGTGTCAAATCGTTTACTTACTGGAAGAAGTCATTAACTGCCCATTTTGGCAAAATTGAGTTAACTATGCTACCGTATTTACCAAAACGCCCTTTACATCTGGAAAAAAATATATATTCATATGAGGTCCCCTTGCGGAGATTTTTCTCTCTTGCGGAGAAACCATTAACATCTTCTTGCATTAAGGGGCAGGGTAAGGCAATGTAGGCAGGTCGAATGCAAACTTTGTTAACTATTGTATGAGAATGTACGTCCTTAAAGATTACAATCGTGTGCGCCCAAGTTAGTGTATTTGAATCGAGCGTTACATAAAATACTATGGTTTATTTGGTTTTACAAAAAAGTGAGAGCATTGTGTGAAAACGTATCGAGCCAATGTTTAGATTTATAAAATACCTATCATTTAAAAAAACATTCATGTTTCTTAGCCTTATAAGTTTGGAGTTATGGATAAAAAATCTGAGAAAACAGGAATTATTAAAAAAAATATTACGGAAAAAGTACACAAGATAAAAGAAAGTGTATCGGGCCAATGTATAGACAAATAATGAGAGACTAATATATATTTTTATTGAAGACGTAACTTTTAAGAGTACGGCGTAATGAGCATCCAAAAAGTACCTTGGAGCCTATCCCGTCACCTTAACATCTTCTTGCGGAGATGTTAATGGTATTTAAGGTTTAGAACTCATAATATGACTTACAACAAACCCAAGTTTAGGTAATATTGGTTAGTTCATAAAAAATATACCTACTGAAAATGTGGGTAAATACCTAAATTTATATTAATTTTAAAGTAAGTAAAAAAACTTAAAAGAGGTCCAGGGCACAATAGGTACCTTTCATTTGAAACATCTGAGATATTCATGATATATCATTAGGTATATATAGGTACCTACCTCCTAATAAAATATAGATAAAATGAGAATATTGGAAAAATATTAACAGTTAGGAAGAAATTGCAAAATGGCAATAAACTCGCCACTTGCGCAGGTTGCAAGGAAGTGATGAAAATTTGAATTTTTTTATAAAAGCATTATAATGAGTTTTACCACATAGAAATATAACATACAGTCTTACACAGTAGGTATGGCAGATGAGCCGTCAGGAAAATCTCATTATATGCAATTTTGTGTTTTTTTCTTTCCTTATGAGTTTTTATCAAATTTGAACATTATATATGGTTAGATTAGACGACTTTTTATATATGTTAAAAAAATCATGAGAATCTATAAACAATTAAAGGAGTTATGAGAGTTAATATTGCCAAAAAACTTTGACAGCCATTATCTCGAAAACATGTTTGTCGCAGTTAGTGACTTCTTCCAGTAAGCAGACGAAATATTAATTTAACACTCACCCAATAACAAGTTGCCAGATTCTGGAGACTAGTAATCATATTTATCTTCTCACAGATCCAGACTGAAAACACAATTGAAAACTATGTCTCCACCGGGAATCGAAACTATATGACAATTATGAAAAAAGTTCATAATTGTAAACTGCTAGGCCCTATCCCATGGTTGGATAGCTGTTATCGTATTGATGTTGTTATAAAATATGATGTTATTAAAAAAAAAAAAACTATTTTGTGTGGCACCGGCATAGAATAGTGTTCCCACCCTTTTCTATTATTCATTTTCCCCGTAAGTGTCACATAGTTTAGCAATTAGGTTTACAACTCATTCTGAATGTTGTGATTTTTAGGTGCGACGAGACGATCCGTGTGGCGATACACGTACGGTTCGTGCTTCCAATATGCACGGTAATGTACAACCGCACGCCTGTCGCTGGTTTCCCAACATTCTGAGACATGCCGTGATGGTATGAATAAAAAACAGTCGCTTCCACTAATTTACTAAATTATCAAAATACTAAGTTTAGGTACATTTTGTATCGCTTCTTGGGCAACTAAGAGGTACAATGTCATATATGTATGTACAATTCAATATGAATTTTTATTTTTTGCATTTTCGGAACAAAGCCGGACTGAAAAGAAAAAAAATGAAAACATTCAAATGCATTCTTTAATAACAATTAAGATTTTTTTGACTACGTCGTAGATTATAATTATGGAGTGATTTATAAAATGCTTCAATTGGAAAATTGTATGCTAGGATACTAGATCAAAAGTTGAGAAAGGCTACAGTAAGCAAGGTGTGGGATGCACAAGGAGCGTTTGTTGGAGGTAGAGGATGCACCGACCAAATTTTTTCCCTTCGAATGGCGACTGAAAAGGTTCTGGCAAAAAACCAGAAGCTTTTCTGCGTTTTCATAGACCTGGAAAAGGCCTATGACAAAGTAGACCGTGAAAAACTTTGGAACGTGCTATCATTGTATGGAGCGGGGAGCAGGCTGATAGGGGCAATATCATCTCTGTATGAGGAAAGCCAAGCCTGTGTGAGAATTGAAAACTCTCTCACAGGATGGTTCTCCATTAATATGGGAGTGAAGCAAGGGTGCGTATTATTACCGTGGCTCTTTAATCTATACATTGACTACTGTGTGAGAGCACTAAAGAATGAGAACATTGGGCTGAAACTGGAAGGTGTGACTGTATGTGATCTAATGTATGCGGATGACAAAGTATTAATGGCTGAAAGCGTGGAAGACTTGGAATGTTTGGTTAAAACAGTATTCGATGGATGCATGCAAAATGGATTGAGAATGAATGCAACTAAATCTAAAGTGATGGTATTTGAGAAGAGCGAAAGACGAACAAAATGCGAGATACGAGTGGAGAATGTACAATTAAAACAAGTGGATGAATATTTATACTTAGGAAGCATGTTTCAGCGTGATGGAAGATTGGAAAAAGATATTGAAAGGAGAGTAACGGCAGGTAATAGAGTGAATGGTGCATTAAGAACGGTAATGGCTGACCCAATTATTTCGAGGCAAGCAAAGCTCGCGGTACACAATGGTATCGTCGCACCGACTCTAATGTATGCTAGTGAGACATGGACATGGCAGAAGACGCACGAAAGTAGAATTAACGCGGTTGAAATGAGGTCACTAAGACGAATGTGTGGTAAAACGATGTATGATAGAATAAGAAATGAGGATATTAGACGAGAATGTATGATTGAAAGAAATATCGTAAGTAAGATGAAAATAAATGCCCTTAGGTGGTTTGGCCACATAGAAAGAATGAGTGATGACCGTCTGTCAAAAAAAGTGTACAAGGCTAATAAAAGAGGAACGAAAAGTAGAGGTCGGCCAAGAAAAAGTTGGCACGATCACATAAATGGGATTTTGAAAGATGGTGATGTTAGAAGTAAGAATAATAGAAGAGCGTGTATGAGAAGATGTATGGACGTGAATGAAGCGAGGAATGTGTGTCAAGAGAGAGGAGTCTGGCGTTCGGTTCTCTCTGCCTACCCCAAATAGGGAAATGGCGTGATGGTATGGTATGGTATGGTATGGTATGGGTATATAAAGGGTATTTTTAATATATTTATTCTATGTTTTAAATTGTGTAACGCTCATTCAGCAAATAAAAATATTCTTATGATCTGGTAGGTGTAGTTTTTCTCATTTTTTAAAATCTATAAATTTTGTTATTTTATATTTACTTTTATATAATTCGATATTGTTTTTTTTCTCTCGTTTTTTACTTGTTCTTGTAACTCTTTCACGCTCTAAAATCTATACACTCTATAGATAGGGTTGGCCACCACCCACTTTAACATCTATACACTCTATAGATAGGGTTGGCCACCACCCACTCTAACATCTATACACTATAGATAGGGTTGGCCATCACCCACTCTAACATCTATACACTCTATAGATAGGCTTGGCCACCACACACTCTAACATCTATACACTCTATAGATAGGGTTGGCCACCACCCACTCTAACATCTATACACTCTATAGATAGGGTTGGCCACCACCCACTCTAACATCTATACACTCTATAGATAGGGTTGGTTACCACCCACTCGTTTTTCGAAACACTCGACATATTTGCGTAATATATTTGAGATTTTTTTTTTCATTATGTTTGAATGTTCGATGTTTGAGTTTATAATATGCCCTCTTAACGAAGGCTCGAAGTTTCTTACTGTGGACATTGTGGAACGGTTTAGAACAAATACAAAATTGTTATTATAAGGCGAAGTAATGTTTTGAAATAGTGTTACATTCTCACACGACGCTATCAATTGGAGTATGACGCTATTTAACTTTCTATTGTTTATTATTTTGTTATGAATATTTGAATGACTGTTAAACATTTTGCGATTGACTAAGTTGCTATTTTAGTGACACGAGGATTCGTTTCATAGCTATTTAGAATAATTATTGTTATTATTATTTGGTAGAATTCCATTAAATAAAACAATATATGTCACTGAGCATATAAGCTTAAAAATATAAGTGCAAAAGTCAACTATTTCTTTTTTTTATACCCAAAATCAAGTTATAATTTTTAGTAAACTATGGGCGCTATAAAAATTCTCATAATTATTTATTTATTTATTTACAATACTAAAAATAATTCATTGCAATCAAAGATAAAAATATCAAAACAGATAAAAATATGGATTCAGATACAATAGATAAAATAGAATTAGACGCCTTACAAATAGTATAAAATAAAATGAATAATTATGGTGCAAATATTAAAACAAAACGTATATCATCAGATAAAAACGTTAATATATGCCCAACTAAAATATTACTATATACATACCTGTTATTATTAATATAACTACATGCTATGTTTTGTTTTCATGTTAATTTTCGAGCTTCAATGAAATAGTGAATAGGTTGTTTCGTAAAAATTCACACGCAAGACTAAGGTCACTCTAGAATAGGTCTAAGTTGGCTTTCGTGGCTCAGTTGGTTGGGTATCTGACTGCCGATCCAAGGGTCCCGGGTTCGATTCCCGGTGGAGATACAGTTTTTAATTGTGTTTTCAGTCTGGAACTGTGAGACGATAAATATCTCCAGAATGTGGCAACTTGTTATTGGGTACGCGTTAAATTAATATTTGACATAGTACTTGTTAGTTGCCGGAGAAGCAATATTAAATAAGTCTAACATTTGCTTATCACTTAATCGAACTTAGAACGCCGACATGTACGTCAACCGACACACTATTATGCAACATTCTACCTTATTAATAATTAATCACGATCGATAGTTTAACTACTGATATTAAACCTTTTGAAGTGATATGCAGTTTTCACTGTTATTATGACATCATTGTTATGACCTCCATAATATTATTATATTCCATACTGTTCACATATACATATATATATATACATTGGTACCATCTGTGTTATGAGTTATGAAGTGATAAATCAACACTTTTGTTATTTTCATTTTAGTAAACGTATCATTAGGTAGTTATATTTCGGGTGTCGTACAACCTACCAACTCAGATAAAAATTAATTAGAACAATCCACACCCGTACACCTGTCGCCGGTTACTCCACGTTGTGGAATATGCCGGAATGGTGTGTATTTATGTATTTTTGACAGCATGAATATCGTAACATTCATTTACTTTCTTTCACTACCTACTGTAGGTATAATATTATAACTATTAACACAAATTCACCACAGTAATTTAAGAAAATTGTTATTTTCTTAAATTATTCTTCGATCTGCTGATCGTACTACACTTACTGTTCGCATTCATTCTATTGAATTATTTATAAGTTCCTTAGTTATGAAGTTAATTTTTGATAGTACGACGTCTCAATCGATTCTTTTTTAAAAAAAAATACTGAATTTGTTATATGTACCTCTCTAATAACTTTTAATTAACACTACTTCCCCATCCTCTCCAACAACCTCTATCTCCCTCGTTTTACTGTTGCTATTTTTTTATCTTTTGTTAACGCTAAGTGAACGACAAGAAAAAAATGCATAGCATGAAAAGTAGCTCGTGGAGTCCTCTATATTAGCAATCTCGGCACCATAGTGCAAAGGTCCAAAGGTATGTTGGAAACCGCGGGTTTAATTGATGCAGCCTTGATTTATCTTTTGTTATAAATTTAATTTACCACAATTTATGACCTCAGGTCGCTTTGGTTGGTTGGAAGAAATTGCGTTATGACAATAAACCCGCCAGTGTGCACATGTTGTACATGAAGTAAATAAATAAATAAAAAAATAGTTTAAAATATTATAAAAAAGAGTTCGAATGTCATACTCCTGTGTCGTTTGATTTTTTAAACGAACTTCCGAAACGAGTCCATTGTTCCCATAATTCGCTTCATTCACTTCTATGCATAGTCTCGAATCAGTTCATCCATTATTTTTATGTATTTTATTCCTGTGTTACGATTTCGATGTCGATTCGACGCATTTTACGATTTCGATGTCGATTCGACGCATTTTACGATTTCGATGTCGATTTGACGCATTTTACGATTTCGATGTCGATTTGACGCATTTTACGATTTCGATATCGGCTCGACGCACTTTACGATTTCGATGTCGGCTCGACGCACTTTACGATTTCGATGTCGATTCGACGCACAGATTGGATGTCGGCGTTCGGTTTGTGTCAGTTGGTGTTAGTGTTAACGAACTAAATAATATAGTTTTAATTCGACATGTAACAATCACTTGACATAAATCTATTGGGTAAGTGATTCGATAATTTCTCGCGGCCTAAACGGTCTATTATTAACAACAGGAATTCAATATATTAGTAGGGAACTTCATTTTCATAATATGACTTCAATAATTTACCCGTTCTCCTACGATTATTAAAATAATAATAATTTATTAAAAGGAAAGGAGAGGACTCGTTATTATATGTAGAAGCATTAGAAATTGACAGAACAAAAAGAGATGGGTCGATGGCAGAGCGGTTAGCGCGCTGGGCTAGTAATCCAGTGGTCGCGAGTTCAAATTCTGCCTCGACCGATTTCGTTCACCTATAGTACAAGCATTTATTTGATTATTTTAGGAAACGTAGGAAGATGTATATGTACTTGTTTAACAAGGACATATTCAATAAAAAAAAAACAATCCTAATTTAGTGTATATTCAAATTCCTAATATTAAATACATTCCTGTGGCAACATATTTCTTAATTGTGTTTCCAGTCTGGATCTGTAAGTCTCCAGAAAGTGGCAACTTGTTATTGGGTAGGTACGTGTTAAATTAACATTTGTCATAGTACCTGTTCATAGCCCGAGAAGTAATTTAAATAAATAAATCAATTAAAAAGGGTGACCGCCTTGGCACAGTTGGTGAGCTGTTTGGTTTCTGTGCGGGAGTTCTGGGTCCGACCCCAGTAGATAAGAAATTTATTTAAATTAATTTTTCACGCTAATATTGCTTCTCTGGGTTAGTTGAAAGAGTTCCATCTTGCTAAACGAAACGAAAACATCCATACCATCACGCTGTCTTGTTATTTTGAATAGATAGAGAAACTGGGATCAAGACCTTGGAGGAGCTATTTTAAACCGCTGGAGATATGTAGATGTACCTACTCTCATAACAATAGACAGTGTTGGGTGGACCTCACACGACACTAGAAGGAGAAGAATAAAGAACCGAACACCAAACACATCTATCTCTCTTGACATCCATTTCTCGCTTATTTCTTGTGCATGCATCGTTTCTAGCGATTTATATTTATATTTTCCAAAATTATTATTATTCATACACGATACTATAGTCGTATTTTTATATTTGTATATATTTATTTTCTAGTTCTAGTTAATTTTCTTAGCCTTGTATACTCGTTTTGTCATATGATCATCACACATTCTTAATATGTGGTCAATCCATCTCATAGAATTTATTTTGAGGCACCGGCTTAGAATACTACTTCTCATTTTTTATTAACAACTTTTTCGGGTGTCCCGTAAGAGCAGGAAGTCGAAAATACAACAGGCAAAATAACGTCTCAAATAGTTCAGCAATGACGTTCACCACCCATTCTGAATGTTGCCTTTCTTTGGTGAGATGAGACTAATGTGAGGGCATACATGCATGTGTTGTACTTCCTTTATTAAAGTGATGCACACTCGCACATCTGATGCTGGTTACCCCATGTTGTAGGATATTCCGTGATGGTATGCATTTACTCACGATTTTTCTTTCATTCTTAAATTCATATCTAATATCCTTATGACGGTATAAAATTTAAAAGAAATCAATTTTCACACTATCCTTTATAATCCACGAATAAGGAATATTATTGACTTTTATTTTACACAAAATTATTTTTTTCAATAAATATATTGACATTTCAAAATATTCGTTCAATATTGCTTGTGGTATTAAAATTAAATGAAATTTTAAAGACACCTGTGTGCGTAACGTTCACACAGATGGACGCATGCGGTAGTTTATCAATCAATACGTATCGATATTTATTTTGATTGATGTTTCTTATCCAGATTGTACAGTGGGGTTCGGACGCATTGAACGTATGATTAGAGCCTTGGTTTGATCGGACGGATCCAATTGAAGAACTTCATCCGTCATCTGTGATCAACAATTTGCAGAGAGCGGTGTAATGGGTTTTTTAATACGGTATATTTGGGAAATTATTGTGAGATGGATTAGAACTCGCGGGTTATTTATGTCAAATTAATATGTACACCTATGAAATAAGCGGCGATACTAGTAATGGGACACCTATGAGCGATCATGTTTTCCTGATACCTAATCGTTGTTATAGTCGAGGTAACAAATTTAGTTTAGGCATAAAATACATAGACCCATTTGTCCAAAATTACATAAGTATATATGTAATTGTATTAGGTACTCGTGAAATTAAAATATTAAAACAAAATTGTTGAAATTGGCATACTTATCAAAAGAAAGACTATACTGCCTCAGAACAGGATTTTATAAAGCAAGGCAGTTTATGTTTGTATCATCATTATAATCACTGATGTCGCTACAACCCACCATGGATCCTTTGTTTTTTCAAGTACTTTCCACCATTACCTACTTCTGATCCTTCGCCCGCACATTCCAATAAATCATTTAGACTGATTACATTCAGTTCCCTTTCTACACCATCCATCCAACTTAATTTGGGTCTTCCCACGTTTCGCCTCCCATCTGGTCGTGTGGTGAGAGTCTTCTTCGGGACTCGGTTCTCCTCCATCCGCTGGAGATGTCCAAACCACCCAAGGCGACAAGTTTTTATGTGCTTTACTATGTTGGACTCATTGTACATTCGTTCTAGCTCATGGTTGTATTTTTCTTATCCTCCATGTTATATTTTCACAGACAAGCCCGAAGATTTTTCTCAACATCTTCCTTTCAAAGACCGGAAGCGCATTTTCGTCCCGTTTACTCAGGACCCAGCACTGACCTCCGTACAGAAGTACAACATTTATAAAATAGTAACTTTGTGCTTCATGTCAGCAAACGAGATTTAAGGTTCTTGTGGTACATGCGTTCTAGCTCATGGTTGTATCTCATACTCTAGGTTCTATTTTCACAAACAGGCCAAAGATTTTTTTATATTATTTAGTTTATGTTCATATGGAATCCATTAATTATATAAATGATAAGTAGATATATTTTATATACTAGTTGTAAACAATTTATTTTCTTTGTAAATCAATTACTCTAAATACTCTTATATTTTGATTGAGTACGTAATGAAATTCAGAGTGTTTTATTTTCATACTACAATGTGACAAAGAACCTTTTCACGTCATATAATATGAGATGTCCTACGAATGAAATTTAAAAACTTTTGTTTAAGAGGGTGACTGCTGCCAACGTACCTATTTTTTCAATTTGAATTTGCATCATTACTACATAACGAATCATTTTGAAAAAAATAACCTAGTTAGTTTGGATATTAATAAAGAAAAATATACCTTAACTTTTTAATTATGTTCTGTATATATTCTTGTAGCAAAATAATAAGCATACCCCGATTTTTGACATTTATCTTAAATTTCTAAAAAACTATAAGGTATAGAGCATTATATTTTTTTATAAATTAAAGAATATGAAAATATCTGGAAAAATGCGATGTAACGTTGCATTAATGCATCAGGTTAAGTTAATAAACCAAAAAAACTTTTGTTTCGCAATGACGCTGAATGGAAAATAAATGTTTTTTAGGTTTATTTACTAAACCTGAAGCATTAATGCAATGTCACATCATATTTTTCTAGATATTTTTGTCTTCTTTAATTTAAATAAAATATATGTTGAATTACGCCTTATAGTTTATTGAAAATATAAGATAAACGTTGAAAATCGGGGTATGCCATTATTTTTCTACAAGAATTTATACAGAACATTATCAAAAAGTTAAGGTATATTTTTCTTTATTAAAACCCAAACTATCTAAATTATTTTTTGCAAAACGATTTCATAAGAAATAATGATGGTATATCAAATTGAAAAATAGGTATGTTGGCAGCAGTCTCCCCTTTAAAAATGTATTTAATAGTAAATACTTTATGAAATGCTTTAATTACGAATTTTTAACATTCCACGAAGGAAAAAAAACGTGTACACTGATTACAGAATTTTGTATTAACCCGATCGTTTTTTAAGACGTAGGTACCTAATAATTTTATATTTACTTCTATGTAATTGTTAATTCATCATTGACTGATGGATTGCAATCACTAGACTAAAGACGCAAGGTCGGTATTCTTAGTTTATAATATACTTAGATACTACCACGGGAGATGCTCAGAAGAAATTGCATCCCTGGTCCCTCTTCCACCCATTCACTATAGAGTCACTAGTTTTACTCAATCTCAACACCCGTTCATTGAAAACCTTTAATTTACACGAACCAGACGCATCTTGAACTCTTTTAATAACACAGCAGCCCGACTGTGGACGATCTTCCGAATTCTGTGTTTCTACCTTCTTACAACCCGTGACTTTTTAAGATCCGAATTAATATTTTCCTGAGCAGATTCCAAAGCCGGTTTCAGACCAAAAGTTAATTTTGCTTAGCTCGATAGCTGTGTTCATTTTTCATACTTTTCACATAGTTTGCGGTCTGCACACTTGCATGAAATACGACCTCGGCTATGCGAGCTAAGCCAAACTAACTTAGCTTTTGGTCTGCAAACGGCTTAAACCCTTCCCAACTACGTAGTGCGCTTCTTTGGAAGAGTATTATGGACACAAATCCTAATAGCTTGTCCTAATAGCGTAGCCATATTCAAAAATACAATAATCGATACTCACTTTCTTACAAGGCTTTCTTACATTTTCGTTTTAATTACGATATTCTTCGTACCATTGCATTCCCACTTTATTTTTGTTGTCAAAAATTAGCGAAGATCGCATCATGCAAGATGTATTAATATGCGACAGGTTCGGCCCTGACAGTTGTAGAATGCAATGTTTTTTTTTCTTATCTATGATTATCACGAACGACAAACCCGTTTTTGGCAATAAGTTATTAATATTAACTTTCTCATCCATATCAATTTTTTGCTATGGCGTCACATCAAAGCGATAACCCGCCTAGTAAATTAATAATGCCATAGAACCGAATCAATTGCTAACTACTCTAGTACACATAGGTACACATGTAGACTAGTGAGGAGCCAAAATCTTGGAAGTCTTGCAGTCTTGGTCTATCCAAGACCAAGGCTGCACGTGCCCATCTAAGACCAAAACCATGACCAAGAAACTTGCAAGAGTCTTGCGGTATTTCAAAATTTTATATACTTTTCTTTAATGACAATTTTTAACATCTCAATAGAGACGAAGTTGGAATATTAAAGGAGAACCAGGAACTCAATACACCTACAGGGCTAGCGACCTGTCATCATCTGGTTTACGTGATCACTTTATGCGCTATGTTTAGCTTGCAACTATACAAAATATTCGATTCATAAATGCGAGTCATGCGAGGTATTATAAACTTTTTTAAATCTTTTACTTTTATTTATTTATCTACTGTTCGTAAGGTCGTATGCCCATTTATAAAAAATACGTATAATATATAACTTGTCAATCATACTTACTTACTTTCCGTATCCGGAACACCATCATATTGGTTGGTGCTCCGGTGGTGGAAGGATTGGCCGGCATTCTGCCGTTTCCAGGGACGCCCGATTGCTTTTCCGAAGTTAACCGAAACTCAATCTACGTGGAGGCTCCTTCCGTGTCCCCTGTCAATCATAAAAAAATATGAATGTAGGTACTCTTTTAAAAGTTTATTTCGCGTTGAAATAAGAATATATTTTTTTTTAAATTCATACTGCCAATGTCAAACACATAATATTAAACGCAGTTGTTTTATACAGCAAACAAATTCAATTACAGAACACAGATACTTACACAATTACAATAAGTTTTTTTTATAATTTGATATAAAAAAGTAAGTTATATCTTTTAAATATAAGTACCTACCCACTATCTATTTTTTTTATTTCATTGATATTATTGACATTTAGCAGAAAAATCTCTCCCTATCCAATTAATGGATATAGTGTGATTGTATGGAATAGAAATGAATAACTATATATTTTTACTCTCCACACTATATGATAGTGGAGAGTCGTGATTGCACAATTTTTAAGCGTATTTTTTACATCAATTTCTTAACGGGTATCATGCAGAAAGTGCATACTATGAGTTTCCTGATAATGTTTTTGTGTGTGTGGTGTATTGTGAAAACTTTTGTCCTCTGGGAATTTTATATTCGTTTAAGAATCTAATATAAATGTTCTTCATAAAAATGCATTTAGAGATTGTCGACCTTTCAAGAAGAAAAAATGAACACTTTCTATGGTGTGGAGAGTTTAGTGTTGGCTACAACCTACTCGTTTTTATTAAGTTTTCGACCGATTATGCATGACCAAGACCACTCTGGCTTAGTTCATCACTTTAGTAGCTGACTGCATACTAGAAGACGGTACATCTTATTTGTGGATCCTAAAATTAATTGGAACTCAACCAGTTTACTGAAGACATTTACATAGTGTTGCTAGATGAAAAAAATATGGTAGACTCTTAAACACTTAATTACATTTATCATTACTTTTGACGACGCTAAGAACACCACAGTGTGATAGGGAAAGTAGCAGAATTCAAATTGATTACGTAACAGTTTTTATTAATTCGATTCAAAAACCCTTTCCGTCACAATTCTTATAAAAAGTTTCCGTCACA